>CAUYQV010051757.1:0-45059 GCA_963574575.1 Galagoides demidoff | reverse complement strand
ACATTATAACACTTGCTAAATGCACACTCCTTCTGGAGGAATAACTATTCTATCTGATAAAGGACTGTCTAAAATTGATAGCCATGGAAGAAGCCCAAGTGCCCATCAATCCACGAATGGATCAACAAACTGTGGTATATGTACACCATGGAATACTATGCAGCCATAAAGAAAGATGGAGACTTTATGTCCTTCATGTTCACATGGATGGAGCTGGAAAATGTTCTTCTTAGCAAAGTATTACAAGAATGGGAGAAAAAGTATCCAATGTACACACCCCTATTATGAAACTAATTTATATCTTTTATATGAAAGCTATAACCTAATAACAGCCTAAGAATACGGGGAGGGGGAAAGGAGAGGGGAGGGGGAAGGAGAGGGGAGGGGGGAATGGGTGGAGGGAGGAGGATTGGAGGGATCACTTCTGAGGTTTATCTTACAAGGGTACAAGTGAATCTTTCTAAGAGTAGTATGTGAACATTTTAAAATAATAACTAAGAAAATGATATGAAGGCTATGTTAACCAGTTTGATGGAAGTGTTTTGAATTGTGTGTGAAAACCCCACACTGTACCCTAGAAGTGCATTAATGTACATAGTTACCATTCAATAAAAAAAAAAGAAAAAAATTGATAGCCAAAATTAAAGTTAAAAAAAAAAGAACCAAGATCTTGAATAGGCATTGCTCACTTAAAGCAAATTCTGTGTAAAATCTAGTTTCAAATTTTTTCTAAAGTCTTCTGTTGACCATTAAAAAGTAAACATACTGGTTTGGTGCCCTTAGCTCAGTAGTTAGAGGGCCAGCCACATACACACAGCCCGGGTCTGCTAAACGACTGTTTAAATAAGTAAACATACTTATTAAAATTCAGAAGTGAAGATGTATTTATTTGTTTTTGCCAGGGCTGGGTTTGAACCCACCACCTCCAGTGTATGGGGCCGGCGCCCTACTCCTTTGAACCACAGGCACCGCCCTGGAAATGAAGATTTAAAATGCACTACCTCAGGGTGGACATAGATTTTTGTGGAGGATTTAATATAAGACACTTGTATGTGATACTGAGCTCCCCATCAGACCTTCACCCTGTCATCTACAGAAATCAGATAAGTATCAGCATTATTCAGCATTGAAAAGTCATTTCAGTGGCTAGAAAGAAGGAATAGTTAAGCCAAATGAAACTCAAAAAGATAACATTTTATTTTAAGAGCAGCTGATGCAATATTGAATCAGGTTTTCACAAATAAATATGACAGTGGCTATTTGGTTACATCCATTTGATGTATAAGTCCACTTATAGGAACTGTAATCAATTTTTGAGAAGGCTAATGGCTGGAACCTGGTAAGTAAAATTCTCCTGATTCTCTTTCTGAAAAAGTATTGTGATAATTAAAAAAAATATGCTCATCACTCAGAGGGGAAATCAACCTAAAATGCCCCAGTTTTTTTTTTTTAAGGAATGCACCTTTTTAGGACAAATCTATAAAACATCTTTATTGATTTGTTACATATGATGTTTAAATATAACTTTGCTTTCAAGCTTCAAACTTTTTTAAGCCCCTGGTAAAATAAGACTTTTGGTTCACCTTAACAAAAACTGACCTAGGAAGAAACATTTTTAGCAAAATGTTTTTATAAAATTCACTAGAAAATACTGTCCTCTTTTTGCGAAAATGTTACATAAAATCCTTATTAAAAATACACACGTTACAAAAGAAAAATTATGAATATGCTGTACATAGTGCTTTGATATGGACCAAAGGGACCTGCATTCCAGGAAAATACAGTTAAGCACACTAGATATTATGATGTCAACTTATAATAGTGCAAACCTGAATAAATTACATCCTGATATGGAAGGCATGCAAGTCATTTGCTGAGAATAGAACATAATGAGGCCAGAACAGGAAGCAATCACAACCACTATTTAAAAATGTTTTCATTTTTATTACATTAATTTTTTTCAAAAATACTTTTCTTTACAATAGAACTCCTAGAAAATATTTACAACCTTCCTCTAATAAAATATAACAGCAGTTAAATATATTTGAAAATAAGATGGGTTTTTCCATAAAATATATCTGTTAACTTTTTATATACAAGCTTTCTCAAACAAGTCTAAATTCACTAATGAAAAACCATCTGATAGTAAACAGTAACTGAGTTGAAGACATTAATCATTGGGAAAAGTTCTTCGGGGTGGGGTTGGCTTGGGGGAAGCTAAAACACAACACAGACATGCAGGCAGAATCATTTCAGAAAAATAATAAGTGCAATATTTTACTAGGAAGTCAATTCTTTAAGTTGATAGTCAAGAAATACTAATTCAGAAATTTGAACTGTCTCGTTAAGGAGGAGTTCTTTGGTTATTTCAAGTCAAAAGTTCTTAAGCTATACTGCATGGAAAATTAAAAGTAAATTGTGCATTATATCTTTGCCATGGCAACTCAGTTTGTTTTTAATGTTTAAAACTGGAACGGCTGGGCGAGTCTTCCAACAGAAGGATTACATTTGCTTTATAAACATTTTCTGGATGTTTGCTCTTGTGATAGATAAGCTTCCATAGGCCCAACAGCAGAACCGTTCCAGTCTCCCCCTGACACTGGTTAAGTGGAGAGAAGCAGTGACCGGGACAGGCACTCAGCCAGTGACACGACAGTGGCAATGGTCCTGTAATGGTTCTGCCCCAAAGTGGATGTACAATGCCCAGGCAGTTCTTAACTGAAAACTGCTTAGTAAAACGTAGGATGGAATACCCTTTCTGAAACTGCAGGAAGTACAACTTTTTTTTTTTCTCTGAACAAAAGATTGAAGGAAACCTCTAAGACCTCTACTCTGAAAACAGAACGATGGGAATGAAAATAATCTTTGTATTTTTTTTTTCTGTCCATGGCTTTCCTGAGATTCAGAGCCCACCGCCTGTGTAGGACTGTTGTGGGCACAGCTGGCCCCTGTGAGTGTGTGCTACATGCTTCTGCAGACTCAAAAGATGCTCGGGTCCAACCCTCACGCTTCTACTGATATTCTAATGTCATGCTATTAATGTGCCAGGAAAGTGGCCCAGGGTGACAGCCATACTTACATGAAGCTGAGACCCAGCATACCTGGGGCGGGCTGAGGCCTGATGACAGCTGCACTCAAAGTCATATGGCATTAACATTGAAGGGGACGCAACGAGCAAGGTCCTCACTGTGCGGGGGTGTGTCTCAGTCTGACTTTTGCCCAAACAGTGGGATGGGTCAGTCTGATTCAGCTCAGAAGTCTGGGCTAAATGACATTTTTGAAGGATTACAGGTTTATTACCTTTAAGTACAAACAGCAATCCTGCTGACAGGGACGGGGGAGGCAGAGCTAAGTCATGTAGTATGCAGAAGTCTAGAAGTGCTTTGGTAAGTGACTTGTAATGATGCGTTCCTTCTCTGAACGCAAACATTGTAGTTGAAATGTACCCGACACCTTTTTTATTGGTCTTTGATGCTATTTCTCTTGTGTGTGCTATTGTATGTGTTAGAAAACTGTTTCTCATAGCTCGTGTCCAGCAGATGTGAATTACAGCAAAATCCAAGTGAAAGAGGTTTCACAGTACTTTCAAGTGGCACATAGTAATTTAGAACTCCGCTAACCGTTAATGGTGTTGCAAAAAAGAACAGGCTCTTCTGATCTATTTTGGGGGCAAAAGAGCATTTCCTGGCATTCCACGTACGTCAGTGTGAACCCTTCAACCACGCTAACCCAAAAGCAGTCCTCCCGGCAACTTAATAATTGGGGTATTTGCCTCCAGATAGGTCTCTAGTGAGTTCATACTGAAACACAGCTCTGCTACCCACAACTTGGAGTTGACCAGTCCCCAGGGGACATGCAAGAGGACCAGCCTACTCTATTAACCAGGTCCTTAGTAAATCACTGCCAGGAGTGAAAGGTTAAAATTATACAGTACTCTATGCCTGCAGACCGACCAAGGAGTGACAGGGAATGCAGGGGAAACCTATCTTCATGCTTGGTCAGCCCCTCACAATGACGTATGTGCTGGAGGACAGCCGTGACACACCAGGCTTGCTCTGCTCCCTGGAAAGCTACCCTTTAGCATAGAGCTTCCTGGCAAAGATGCCAAGCTCACTGCAAAGTACAGAATGAGGTCAGAACAGAATAAAAATAACTCTTGGTGGGAAAAGAGGGCCCAAGGCCCCAGCACAAAGAGGGCAGCCTGCTTCACACACACAGCAAGCTCTGGGATAAAAGTCAACCGGGTTGATTGACTTCTAAAAGCAATGGAACGTGAACGTCAAGTTGGTCCTTGCCGGGGATGATTTTTGTGAAGATGTAGCCCAGACGAAACACCTCTTAAAGATCATTGTGCCAATTATTTATTCCCCCCCAACCCCCACAAAAACAATTTTTCTTTAAATAAAAGGAACAGAAGAGGGATTTTTTTTTCTAAACCTGAATAAAATGACCACTTTTTAAACAGGTAGTTTAAAAGGGTTACAAAACAAGCAGGCAGTCCAGGTTTCCTGATTGATGAAGACAGAGGCCAGGGGTTTTCACTGTCTCTGAGTGACAAGCAGGGCTTTATAGTTCCGCGTCACCCTGAAGCAAAACTGAATCTTGATCATCCAAGAGAAGATCAGTGTCCACAACCTCGGCCTCTTCCATGACGCCTCCTAACTGCTGGACAACGTCATCATCGAGGATGTCCACGTCCTTGATGGGTTTGATCAGACTCAGCTGGTCCAGGGGCAGCAGCCCTGGCGCGCCCACCGGCCCTGTAGTCCTCTCGATCGTAGCTGCCATTTCAGCTGCAAAAGCTGCCTTCTGAGCCTTTTGCCTCTGCTGTTCCTCCTGCTGCCTGTGAGTTTTCATGTGCGCGTTTCGGCTTTTGATCTTGAAGAAGACCCTAAAATAAAGAATAAGGAACTCGTGAAATTCAGAAGGAAATCTGAATTCTTATAAATCTGAGTGTCCTTCAGAGAATAGGGGTGTGTGGTTTGACAGTCCCTGCCCCCTAGGACCTACTTTCCCTATAACCTGTCATCTTTCCACTCCCTCATCTCCAAACATTACAAGAAAAGGGCATGGGGACAGGAACACACTGACCCAGTGGCAGGTTGCCTTCCTGTGATGACAGAGGAAAAATTCTCAGAGGTCCTCCTGTCCCACTGGGGTCTGGAGCACATGCCCTTTCTCCCCATCACTATCCATGCCCTCTGCTGGAGAATCCCCACATCACACTAATGAGCTCTGACAGGCCACATCACGAAACCATTATCCCCCTCTGGCCTCTGGCCCTGTTCTTCCATAGCTAAATTCTTACTTATTTGCCTTTCTCCAAATGTTCTAACACAGCCAAAAGTCTTCAAGTATCTTCAAGACACTTGGTGGTTCTCCTCTATATCCTCCACTTCATCCCACTGTCCTCCTCAAGGTCACCAGGAACTGTGTGGCCAGTGGCCCCTCTTCTGCCTTTGTTGTGCTTGACTTTTGAGCTGCATCTACCACTTCTTTTCATGAAAGAGCCCTTCTTTTTTTTTTTTGAGACAGAGCCTCAAGCTATCCCCCTGGGTAGAGTGCCATGGCATCACAGCTCATAGCAACCTCCAACTCCTGGGCTCAAGCGAGTCTCCTGCCTCCGCCTGGTCCCAAGTAGCTGGGACCACAGGCGCCCGCCACAACGCCCGGCCATTTTTTGGTTGCAGCCATCATTGTTGTTTGGCGGGCCCGGGATGGGGATTTGAACCCGCCACCTTAGGTGTACGTGGCTGGCGCCTTAGCCTATTGAGCCACAGGCGCCGAGCCGAAAGACCCCTTCTTATTGGCCATCACATTATCATCATTTCCTACTGTTGGCTTTAGAATAAAATAACAGTTCTCAGATGGGGGTAATTTGTCCTTTCAGGAAACACTGGCAATTGTCTGGAGACATTTTTGGTTGTCACAACAGTGGTGAGGCAGGGAAACTTCTGGTATCTAGTGGATAGAGTCCAGGGATGCTGCTAAATGGTGCATAGAAATGGTGCCTTCTTCCCCAAAATGTCAATACTGCTGACACTGAGAAATGCTGGGACTAAAGGTCCACAAACTATGGTCAGTGGGCCAAAGGCAGCTTATTTTTATAAATAAAATTCACTGGCACACAGCCATGTCTACTTGTTTATGAATTGTCTGTGGCTGCTTTTCTACTACAGTGGTGAAGCTGAGTGTTTGTGACAGAGGGAAGGGCACATAAATTAGCTTAAAATATTTAATATCCAGACCTTTTTCAGAAAAAGTTTCCCCAGGTGTGAGCTGTCTATTTATAAAGAGGGTCTGGCATAAGTAACTCTATTTTCATTCTTGAGCTGATAAAGGAAAAATAAACAAACCAACCCTGATTTCTAGGGCCTGAGTCTAACAGGTTGATAAATCCTAATTCCTTTTGGACATATTGAAAACTTAAAATGCAATGAACATAATTCAGCAGCTAAAACTGGTGTTGTGTGAACATTTGCCTACTATTGCTCCTAGGCTGAAAAACCACAGAAAACATTTCTATTTTCCATGAAATCTTAACTGGACGCCTGGTAGAAAATGTTCCCAAGCAACATTAAAACAAGACAAACGACAACAGTTAATAGATGTTGCTGAAAGACAGCCAGAAAGCATGACGTACTAATTTTTGTTTTGTTAAACCATCCTTTGTCTCCACCTGGTGGAATATGGAATTGTAGCCTATTTGTGCCCTATTGGCTCCTTTCAGGGGAAACTGGCAAGACCCTGATGACCCCACATTTCCACTGTGAGGCAAATAGGTGGGAGATAATTAAGAGTTAGCTCAGGGTGGGTCCGTCATTACTTTAAGAAAGTAACCCTCATGTCCAATTTATGGGCCCATATCTTCTGTGGTTCACTCAATGTGTGGTGGGTGGTGATGTGAAGAGGACATCACGTCTGGGCTCTGAGGGACAGCAGAGCATGGAGGAGACCGGCACCTAGATCCATTTCTCCCATCCCTGCAATTCACAGATGGGAAAAGATCGCTAGTTCCAATTCACTTTGGTGGGTGCCATAGACCTGAGTTAGGGTGATTCAGAGGCAGCACAGGAGGAAGCTGGTCCAGCCTGCCTAAATTGAATCCCTAATTGGCCACCTGCTGTGTACTACAACAAATGGCTTACCCTTTCTGTGCCTTAGTTGATCCTTGTAAAGAAGCAGCTACTGTAAGTGCCTTCCTCATAGAGCTATTTAAAATATTAATCAAAATATGTGCAATGGGTTAAAAGTGTCCCCGCCAAATCATATGTCAGAAACTTAATACCCAGTGCAACATTGTTGGGAGGTAGGGCCTAATGAGAGGTGTTTGGTTCATGAGGGCTCCACCTCATGAATGGGTTAATACTGATTATAAAAGGGCTAGAGCACTGGTTCTCAACCTTCCTAATGCGGCGACCCTTTAATACAGTTCCTCATGTTGTGGCGACCCCCAACCATAAAATTATTTTCGTTGCAACGCTGGGGGTCACCACAACATGACAAACTATGTTAAAGGGTCGTGGCATTAGGAAGGTTGAGAACCAGTGGGCTAGAGGCTATGAGTTCAATCTCTTGCCCTCTCTGGCCCTCTCCCTGCCTTTCAGGCATAGGATGATGCAGCAAGGCCCTTGTTTCAGATGCAGGTTCTTTGACCCTGAACTTCCCAGCCTCCAGAGCTTATTAAGTGAATTTCTTTTTAAATTACTCAATCTGTCGTTTTGTTATAGCAACCCAAAATTTACTAAGACAACATGTAAGAAATCCTTTCAAACAGTGCCAAGCAAATAGTGATTCCCTGATAAATGACAGTGACTACTAAGGTACCTGCCCTATTCTATCAGGCTGGAATAACAGGGGTCCTACTTGGCCTTGCTTATATAACTTAGGGCTGTTTTCATGATAGAGTTCAGCAGTGACCTGATCAGCATCTGTCCAGATAACACTCCTCTTCATATTTGAGGCACTGGGAATCCCCAACAGGAAGAGAATGACGATGTGATACTCTTCAAGACGGGCAGAACTACTGAGAAGTAAACTAGAATTCTCTACTGGATGCTGTGGGAGGGAATCATGCATCTAAACGTCAACGTATTTTCTACCAAAAGTAAATAAAGCAAACTGAAAAGACAGAATGGTGATCAGGAGCCCAGGCTCTGCATTTGGACAAAGCTGGGCTCAAATCTCAGTTCTGCTTTTTACTGGAGGTGTGACCTAGGGCAAGTCATTTTATCTACCTTTAAATTCTTCTTTGTAAAACAAGGATAAAAACAGTACCTGCCTCACCAGAGCTTAAGGATTTAATGAGTTCATGCACATAAAGTACAGAACAAAATAAAAGTTCAGTAAATGTTACTACCTCCTGTCGCCTTTCCCCTTTAGTTGTTTTAAATTATACCTGAAGGGGCAGGATGACAAATACGTTTTATTTCATGAGTTAACTTTGATCAATTGGTTTTGCCAGACTGAAACATTACACTGAAAAGGATTTGAGGGCCTGTCTTAATGTGATAGCAGAGTATGGTGACTGATTAGTGATGTCTGCCCTGGGCAGAGATGTGATTAGTTGTGGTAGAGGACCAGGTATGAGCCATCTCTGCTATAGTTTCTGATTAGATGTTCTAGAGCCATCCTCATATCATTCAGCAGGGATGCAAAGAGAGCAACATTAATGAATATGGTTTGGGTGTGAAGGGAAGAAGTGGGAATCAAGAGTCCCACCCACCATTTTTGGAAAAGTGTAAAGTTCTGTCATGCTTTGAAAATGTCCATTCTTAGCAGGCTCTAAGACATCAGAATGGCCATGTTCTAAGCCAGAAACAAGGTCCACCATACAGATCCCAAGGACAGTATGAGTAAGAGTTTTGAGAGTCTAGAACTCTAGGTTCTTTTTCCAGCTGAGGAAATCCCAGACCATCTTGGCCTGGTACTCGCAGAGCAATTATCCACCACAAACTCAGATTCAGTCCCTGGTCCCACTGCACCTACTTGCCACACTCCTTGCAGGGGAAGATGGTGGTAGGGTCAGTCTCGCCGCTGGTGGTGCTATGAGAGGGCGAGCTCTTCACTGAGCAGTACCCGCTCTGGGCCCCGCCAGGCTTCTGTTTCCCAGAGGGGATGGCACCTCGGGCTTTGGTCACCTGGTTTGTGCCCCCGTGGATGCGGGCATGGCCGTTTAGTGCCTGTCGAGAGCTGAACACCTGGGGAAGAAAGGGAGTGACATGACATCTACAGTCCTGAAAAGGAAATTAGGGTTATTAGTTACTGAATGGTGAATACATGATACTTGAAACAGTGTCTAACAATGGGAATAAGGGTTTCATAAGAGTAAACTTTGGGCCTACCCCACAGAAAGGGAGGATCAAATACCAGAAGTGATACTGCTGTGCCAATAAAAACCTCATCACTGTTACAACCAGAAGGCAGGAGGCAGTGTGGCAAGGCACAAAGGATAAAGCTGCCCTCTAGACAGAAGATAAGACACAGGGTCTAGATCCACTGTCCAGAACTCACAGGTAAGCTGCTAAGGCAGGCAATTCCTCTTCTGTACACTTTTTTAAGCCCCAAATTATCTCCTTCTTGCTCTCCCTCTTATTTTTCTTCCTTTCTTCCTCTATCCCTCCTTCTCTCTTTTTTAATAAACTGGGTCTTACTCGAGAGCTCAAGTTCAGCTTAAAAGCTGAGGTGCTCTGGTAGAAATGGAGACAGCACCCAGAACCAAGGCTGTTTGCTGAGTTCAATCTACTCCCAGGAACACCAGCATCCCATGAACAGTTTGAAAGACACTGATTAGGTGCTCTGACATATTCTATACATTATACAAAGCCCAATCAGTAGCCTGATGTTAAAGACCCCCCAAATTTAATACAGAATGACTTTAAAAGGTGAGGAACCTGGATAGTACTTTGAAGCTTGCCATGGGCAGGCCTTCTCAACCCCAGTGTCCCTCCATTCTGAGCTGCATAACCTGTAGTGGGGGCCTGTGTTATACCGTGTTCAGCAGCCTCTCTGGCCTCTACATACCACATGGTAGTAGCACTTTCCAGTAGTGACAAAAATGTCTCCAGACATTTCCAAATTCCATCCCCAGTTCAGAACCACCACTATTAAGGGATGCCATGCATACCACAAATTTAAGCACCCCAACTTCTAGCTTCTTAAACTCATCTGAGGGAATACCCATTCAGGTGCCCCGCCGTAGGGGTGGTTCTGTTTACTGTCTTACAGAGAAAATAATCTGTCACCAGTTTAGAAACCAAAGCCTCTATCGCTGGGCAAGGAATAAAAGCATACTTCCCCTCCTGTGATTTCTAAAAAGTTATTAAAAATTATCTTTGCTGACAATTTCTGATTAGGAAAAGTAAAAAAGTGACTTCCTACTCAGTGAACAATTCATTGTATACCAAAATTGCGAGCTGAGGAAGCATCCAATTTCTGAATAAATACACCAAGAAATAATGTCATCTAAAGTTAAATCTCAATAATCCCTGCACCAACGTGCTCTATACAAAGGCAGTGATGGAGTGAAGAGGCCATGTCATTAAACATCAACGATGGACACAAGTTAGCCATTTCTTCTGTTCTCTACAAGCTAATGCAAAATGAATATTACATATATATATTTTTTTTCTTTTGTACTTTTCAATTTTTTTTCTTAAATGTGAATCAAATGAATTTCTGTTTTAGTATCAAAATATTTTAAAGACTGTTGCTTTCTCCATCTAAGTGACAAGACTCAATAAGCAGCCTTTAATACACTCTGGAAAACAGTATTGTCCTATGTCATGTTCAAGTGAAGACAAAACACTAACTTAAGGAGAATGGGACTTTCTGTGAAAGGAGCAACATTCCCATTTTGGAGGTAATACCTCTAGATCTCACCTTTATAGGTGTGCCTGGCTTTAAGAAATCTGATTTGGGAAAAGTTCCCCAGTTTAAATGAGTAGGGGACCAGTAGGAGTTTAAGAGTCCAAAGTAAATAACCTTAAAAGATATCTTTGAAAATGCACATGGAGGCTTAGACTAGGCCAGTACCTATTTGCTAAGGCCTTTCTTTAAGTATTAAGAATGACCAAACAGTGAACTTGTTTTTAGTTAAATGATGCTTCTAAAGTACTTAAAAAGTACTAGGCTAGGTAATTATAGAGATCTCCTTTCAGCTTGTTTACAGGATTAATTTACTTAGTAACTTTTACCCCCACCTCCAGAGTACAAAGAAACTTACCTAAATCTTTATAACAACTTTTTCAGATTTCACATTAGTGACATTTGAATTAGTAATACTTTATGAAATAAAAACCTCCCAACCGGGTAAAACTGCAGGAAGTAGGGGTAAGTAATTATATCATAAAAGGACAGCTATGTCTGCAGGCTCCCCTGGTGCATTTAAACACACACTGACAGGCACAAGCTGGTGGGACACACAGCCCAGGCGAGTGCAGGGGCCCCAGGAAATGTGGAGTGTACAGTCTGGAGGCCAACACTCACTGCAGAGCTCAGAATCACACACCTCCTGAGGGCAGGGCCCTTCTTGGTGTCCGCCAATATGCAGCATCGTACTTGACACAGAACACACACTCTAAGTGTCTGTTGGCCAAATGGATAAGACAACAGCAGCAGCCGCAGTGTGCGCTGCCAAACTTGCACTGCTGAGAGTGTACTCTTTCAAAACATCATCTCTTAAAGCCAGGCACAGCTGCATGGCCCTCACTTGTCATTTTATGAAAAAGATCCCCAGACGACACAGACACTTACAGCCCCACAGTTGGGCATTTCACAGATGAAGGAGCCTGAGGGCTGGCCGAGGGCCTGCAGGGGTGGCCCCTCTGTGGGAGCTAGGACGGGGACTGGCGGTGGCTCCGGGGACTTCGGCACCTCACTCTCCTCTTCTTTTGTGGACTTCCTATCTTCTTCCAGGTCCTCCTCTTCCTCCTCTAATTCTTCTTCTTCTTCACTTGTCTAGTGTTAAAGGTAATAAAAGGAAGAGGAGGAAATCCCCAAATAGCACTCTTAGTGACCAAAAGAACTCACAGACCAGTAGAGGAGAGAGGGCTGGATGCTGGGGCTGTGTCACTGTGTCACTTTCTTCCTGTATAAGGAAATACCAATAGAGCCTGCTGGACATAATCTCTAAAAGTTTGGGTATCTGGAAGCTTGGAATTCTGAGTTCAAGGGATTAATTCCCTCTGCCCCACTTTGGGCCCCACATGCTATCTGTATGTAGAGATCTCCCTTGTTTGAGATCATCAGATTTTGAAAATGACTGAACTCCCATCTCTTCACAGTAGTGAGGAAGGATTTCAAGCTATAACAATACTAGTTTTCAGGCTTTCTGATGCATTGCCATGTGAGATGTTGGACTTGACTCTGGACACATGATGAGCACTGACACACAGGGCGCTGCTCCTCTGGTCTGGTCAGAAAATGGAAGAGAGAATCCCTTTAATTTATCATGTACTTTTTCTTTGGTCTCTGACCATGAGCTTGGAAAATGTTGTGTATTCAAGGTTTCTGTTTACTTATTTTCTCCTACCTTGGAGGTATTCTATGAAAAAGAACAAGAAAAACATTTTCTATGAGTAATTATCCCTTCTGCTTCTATGTCCCCTCTCCTCCACTTCAAAACCACAGCCACGTGGAGAATTAAGGAGAGGGTCCCTGCCTTCCTCAAGGTTAACAGAATAGGAAGTTACTGCAGCAGCTTGGGGGGGTGCCCTGTGTGTGCCAGGATGGAAGGGTGGGCACAGGGGGCCTTCTTTCTACATCTTACTTAACAAACTACTTTAGGATGTTGGCTCCTGCAGGCCCAGAAAGGGCTGAGGACCAGAGAAAGGGAATTCAGTGTTACAGCACTTTTAGTTCAGTATTACAGTTTACAAAGTGTTTTCACATTTACTATGTCACTGTGTAGGGTGTAAACAGTCCTCCCGTTTTTACAAATGAGGGAAGAACAGGCCCAGCTGCCTCTGGCCTGACAGGTTATTTTCCTCTGACAGGTTCTCTTTGCACATCTACCACTTATAGCAGGTGGGTTCTAGTCTTTGTCACCCCACACAGTGATATTAAGTCTAGGGGCACTTGTGATTGCTAGAAGCCAGAAGCCCAAATTTCTGAGAGGAATAAAGATTTCTGAGAGAAGCAGTTGCCTGGGATACAGAAACTGGGAACTTCCTCTTTCTTGTTTGGAATTGGGGTTTGTGTGTGTAAGTATGAGGCATGCAGCATCCCCTCCACTGCATCAGTACTGTCCATATTTAACATCACATAGATGCATATTTGAGATAACATGTGAATGACATGTATTTGAAAATACAATTTGGTGTTTAAAATGAGGGTAGACTGCTTGAGCTCACAAGTTCAAGACCATGGTAATTCTTTTTTTTTTTTTGCAGTTTTTGGCTGGGGCTGGGTTTGAACCCTCCACCTCTGGCATATGGGGCTGGTGCCCTACTCCTTTGAGCCACAGGCGCTGAGCCAAGACCACAGTAACTCTTAATGAGAATAGCATTTGTTTCATGGTAGTTGCTATAATTACAGTTTTCTTCCAATGCCATTGTTGGGCTTATATACTCCTAGAAAAAGAAATATTCCATACAGACACAACATTATAGATTAAATTATACTGTACTGGGGTTATATATGTCTGAGGAATTTAGA
This sequence comes from Galagoides demidoff, assembly GCA_963574575.1. Taxonomy (NCBI): domain Eukaryota; kingdom Metazoa; phylum Chordata; class Mammalia; order Primates; family Galagidae; genus Galagoides; species Galagoides demidoff. Next base: position 31,403 of record CAUYQV010051757.1, on the reverse strand, counting down.
TGGGCTTTATTTGAACCGGTAATCTACAAATCACAAAACGATTTATCATCAAGCCATATGGCTCACCAAAGTGACTAAGCAATACAAATCTAGGAGGGCAAAAATCTTAACGTGAAGAACTCTGTATCAACAAGTTGGCCATTTTATGATGTATTGTGAAATAAAACGCTTAGCAATATTCCAAAATTAGTAGAAGGTGGGCAAATAGAGGGTGGGGAGGAGGTTATATATTTAACATGGTTCTCCAAACCCTGAATGCCCACAGTAAGACATCCGGGAAGAGGAGGAGATTTTTATTTCTCAGGCATACAAATGGAATTCATATGATGAGAAATGGACAAGTTTAAATACAAACAACCCAAATTTGCTCAAAGACACAGACTTGAGTGTTGTGTGTCATTAATGGAAACAATGATGACAATGTTCTGAATGCCTGCTACGAATTAGGTGTCACACACAGGCATTTATGCATGTGCACACACACAAATTTTAGTTCTCACAATACTGTACAAATTTTTCTTTTTTAAACACATGAGGAAATTGGCCAGGGAAATAATTTTCTCAAAGTCACACAGCTGAAAAAGCAGCTGAATTGAGCTGGGCTCGGTGGCGCACACCTGTAATACTAATACTCTGAGAGGTCAAGGAAGGTGAACTGCTTGAGCTCACAAATTCAAGACCAGCCTGAGCAACAGCAAGACCCCATCTCTACTAAAAGTAGACAAACTAGCCAGGCATTGTGGTGGGCACCTGCAGTCCTAGCTATTTGGGAGGGCGAGGCAGGAGGATCTCTTGCACCTAAGAGACTGAAGTTGCTGTGACCAAGAATGATGCAATGATCCCATGGCACTCTGGGGAGTGTCTCAAGAAAAGTAAAAAGAAAAAGGAAAGAAAAGAAGCTGAACTGAGATCCAAAATCTGGCCTGACACCAAAACCTCAGCCTTCTTCACCCTTTGGTCCTGCTGCAAGTGTTCCCAAGTGCACATTTGTCCACTACAGATCCTAAATCTCTCAGAACCACCAGGGCCAGTTACTCTGGAGTGTCAAAGAGAAGGAGGATGTTTCCCAAGGTTCCCATCAATGGACCACGCTGCAGGTGACCTGGTATTGACACCAGAGGAGATTTCTACCTTGGCCCTTAGAGCCCTAATTGCTGTTCCTAACATCAGTTAACTGCCTCAGTCAATTGCACTAACTTCTGGTCACAGCTAAAAGTGGGGGAGTGTTAGCACAGGCAAGGGACAGAACCTACTGATCCCCTTCTTTGGTTTCCAGTGGGGAAAGGGCCTGTGGTCGCTCAGGCCAGAGGTCAACTAGCCCTGAGGAACAAGCTCTGTGCTCTGTAGACCTCTTAGCTACCTAAAGAGTAATCATTCCTGTTAAGCTTCCTTTTTTCCCCCGTCTCCCCTTTAAGTCCTCAGTCGCCTGAGCTACCTGCGCATGTTCCTTCATGTTCCACCAGAGGTAAAATGGTCACTGCCCTTTAGCAAAACACCGAAGATACATGATCAGGAAAGCCATCCAGGTGTCCCTGCTTGGCCCAGAGGACAAAGAGCAGGATTATGTCCTGGACCACACCTTTTGCACCTCCTTAGTCTTTGATTCCAATTTTTCATCTCCACTTGGCAAACTAAGTTCAGAAGGCTGATTGTGCATACAATACCTATGAAGGAGCCGTGAGCTACCTTGCTGGCCTTAAATCAAGACTTTCTTGTTTTTGTGAGCCTGAGTCATCTCTGCACATAAGCCCTTTACCTTCCCTAAGCTCACAGTGACAAGGGTGTGGATGCTCCTGACCCAGCCTAATATTGGCTCCTGGTGAATAAGCCTAAGAAGGTATGGCACTCTTGGGTATCCTCCTATCCAAACTTCCTTCATCGGAGGCTACATGTTGGCCTGGGCCCATCTCCAAAGCCTCGTCAGCCCAAGTCAGCCAGATGGTGGCCCGCTGGTGTGGTAACATCTTCATTACCACATTCTTCCACTCAGCATCCCCTTGTTCATTCCATTTCCCTTCAGTGAGTTCACAGAGGGATGTTGCTACAAACCAGAGTGACTCCTATCTCGGGTAAACATTCATTTATTCAGTACATGTGGTATTTATTGAGTGCATAAGTTGTGCCAGGCTCTGTCCTAGGTAACAGCAAAACCTAAGAGACACTAATTTACCTTAAGCAACCATATCCTCTTATCTTACCCTCTTCCAAAATATGGTACTGACAGAGCCCATAACATCCTAGAACTGGAAAGGACTTTGCAAATCATCTAAGTCATCTGCCCATGTTACATGTCAACAAGCCTAGGTCATAAGTCTTCAAGGTTAGGGATCTGTGTGCTTCTATTCATTTGGAAAGCCATGCTCCATGTGACCCTGGGTAAGCCCTGTCCCCCCTCTGGGTCTCAACCTTTTGCTTATAAAATGGTGGAATGGATTGGGAGAGTCCTCAAGGGTATATCCAAGACCTTCTAGTTCACATTTCACATTGCTTTTAAATACTCTTGGGGTTCACAGTAAATTCCTACTTGTGTATGTTTTATCTTCCTGACTAGGATGTATGCTCTGGATGGTGGGGGCAGAGAAAGCAAGAGGCAATTTAACAACCTCAGGTTACCCATAGCACCATGTGCATATTACTGTTTACATTGTGGAAATTCAATTGCTTTTAGCTGAACCAGAGGGGGCTGTACTGTTTATTTAAACATTAGGCCACAGATGAGCAAAAACTACTGATAAAATACATCACTACTTAAAATCAGTCAACCAAAAGCCTTGGCCACAGGAAACCCTGAAAACAGAATACTGCCACTGCTGACTGAAAACATGGCAGTATCATTTTATTCTATAGATTTCTATTTTCTCTGGTATTTGGGCCCAAATGTGAACTTAAATATGAGTGTATATTTCATAGCTAGGATCAATCCTTAGGTAAGAGCTTAGGCTTTGAAGCATTAATGAGTCTAAGTGATTTTATGCTTCTCTAAGAGAGTTTGCACGTGACTGCTCCTAGTGCTGCACGAGGGCTCACACAACATGCTCCCCAGCTGTGTGACCAGGGCCAACTTGCTCTGTGCCTCAGTTTCCTCATATACTTGGCATTAAATAAATGAAATTGGGTTATATGAGTCATTATTCGTAAAGTCCCTACCACAATGCCTGGCACATAGAAAGTGGTATTTAATCGTTACAGAAAATAACTGACATATGAGCTAACTCTTACAACTGGGGCACAAATGGGAATACAAATATAATTACGAATATCAACCTAATTCATGAATTCCAAACTCTTTGCTGATGATGATCAAGGCTAGAGTTTAGTAATCTGTCATAAGACATGTTTTTTTGATACACATGTATGATAGGTTATGTTTTCTATAAGTGTGGAGAGATTTCCCTGGCTGTGGATGCAGAGAGGAGAGTTAACTGCAAGGATCACAAGTTATAATAATTACCAAAGCCACACATACAGGGTTCAGAGACTAGTTGGATCTTATGTCTTCAGTATGTACTTAATTGTAATATGCAGATGACCTGGATTATCTGTTGATAAAGGCAGTCAATGCCAAGGATAATGGTACCCTTAGCATTAGAATCATCTATACACTGTTAACCAGTTCCTTAACTATGGCAAATTCCTAGGGCTTCCTTATCTTTCTGAGGCATGTTAAGGTCTCAGAGCAATAGCATCTATGACATGGAAGGATCAGAAGGGAATATACCAGGGGGTTAGGACACCAATTCTAAACTAACCAAGTGAAGGTGGAACTATCTTGGCTTAACTCTCTTGGTTCCTACGTGCCCTCACCCCCACAAATAAACCTGAGCTACAGGCCTAACCTCAGGATGCCTTCCCTACCTGTATCAAGAACTCAAGTGCTGCACCCTGCAAGGGAGCCTTGACACCCCCTCACTCTACTGTCTAGCACCTTGGCAGCAAAGCTAAAGCAAATGCCCGCCATTTACTAACCCAGGTGTGGGGCGGGAGTCACACCAGTGCATGTAACGACTTAGCAGCTTCACTCACCATGCAATCATCGATGATCTCCGCCAGGCGTGTCCGGTGCTTCCGCCCTAGCCTCATTATTTTTTTCCACGTGTAGTAGTACTCCACGCACTGAGCCACCGTCTTTGACTTCACCTGCCAGGAAAGTGAGCTCAAGGTTAGCTCCAGCAGTGGACAGCAAGACAAGGCAGGGAGATTCTTTGAATATTTAATTTTGTAATAAGGAGGTCATAAATAGGTTTATAGAGTTCAATAAAAAATGTATACAATGAAAAGCCTCCTCCTCACACCTCCCCCCGCAACACAGGTAGCTCTTTCTATTAATTTTTTGGTTATCGTTCCAGAATTTCCTTATGTATGTATCAGCAAACACAAAAACATATTCCTCCCTCTACCGTCTTTCCTCTCAAAAGGCAGCAATACTCTGTAAATACTGTTTTGCAACTTGATTTTTTTCACCATATAGCCTGGAGACTTTTTCAGATCAGTCCCTGTGGATACTACTCAATTTTTTAACCCATAAAATCAGCTTCTTTTTCATTTAATATGCCCGAATGTGTTTAACTCTCTGACTTGACCTTCAAAACATAATTATGAGCAATGTTCCTTAGTAATGGAATAGAACTATAAGGTGACAGTTAGGATGACACAGCTTAGATGTTGTAGAAAATAAGCCTTGCCATGTTCCCCCTCAAAAGTACAAAGTAGACGCATTTTAAGGCAGAAACATTCCTTTGTTTTGTTTCTTTCTATGCTCTGGTGAGGTCTATAATGTGGGTTTTCTGGAGGTACATTAGGAGGCTGGCCCTACCCTTGGGGTTGGGAAGAGGGCCACCTACACAGTGAGATGTGAAGGACTCCACCAGAAGTCCTGTCTCCTGAGCTGCCCCCGTTACATCCTCCTAAGAGCTGGAATTTCTACACTAGAATCAATCTGGGGAGTGAGGATGCTGTCCCAGTGAGTCCTTATTTAAAAGGACTGTTAAGCACAACACATGAATCCATCATCCACTGATAGTGCAGGGCCTTCAAGGAGTGAGGTCTAGGCCAGGCCAGTCTTGGGGGGATGGTGACTCAAGAGAGATAGGAGCATGGGAGCTGCTGAGGACACAGGTCAGCAAAGGGCCTGGTGGCAGGAAAGGGAGGCCCAAATGCAGAGATGGAGGTGGAGGCAAGTCAGAGGCAAAACCCGCCTTTTTCTTCTAGGCAAGGCTCTAGATCAGGGAATTTCACCTGGTGTGCCATGAGAGGATCTTAGGTGTGCTGCAAAAATTTTTAAAGATCATTAATTAAATTATTTTTGAAAGAAGTTCAAAGCACAGTGAGTATATTTTTTTATTACTTTTTTTTGATCAACATAATCTCAGTGTACTGCAGAAGTTTAAGTATAGGTTCAAGTGTGCCATGAAACAAAAAGGGTTGAAAAACACTGCACTAGACTAACAATAGGAGACAGGTCACCCATACCACCAGTGGGGACCACCCAGCTGAACTAGGAGCTTGTGTGAGCTGTCACCTGTGCCCCATTATTGGTGCACCTGAACATCCTTAACTATCCTATATTATAATATACTCTATCAGATATCAATTTTTCCAACACTGTGAATCATTTTAACTTTTCTTTTTCTTTGAGATGGGGTCTCACTGTATTGCCCAGGCTGGCTTCAAACTCCTGGGCTTAAGAAATCCTCCTGCCTCAGGTGCGTGTTAACATGCCTGGCCACTTAAATTTTTTAGCCCAAAATGCCTCTTAGCCAATTAAAGCCTATATTACCTGTTGTATAAAGTGCTATTTCACCTATGAGAAAGAGTTTTGCTATGAAATGCTATGTATGTAAGGTACTATTTTTATTATCACTGTCATTATCATCATGAGTTTGATACCAGAAACTCTGCTATTGGGTAAGAGGAGGCCACATATCCTCCCTTTCTTCATTTCCCAGAAAAAAGTTCTGTCAGAAATATGATAGATCCAATATACTAGCTAAACTGTGAAACAGAAACCCCAGTTCTAGTTATTCTGACAGAATTATGAATCACACATTTTAATTCAGAAAGACAATAACTTCCACCACTGCAGCATTCAAATCATGGGTCCTCTTTTCTCTCATCCCACAGACCCCCAGCGTTGGGGCCACTCCTGTGTCAACCACCATCCTTTACCTGCAAGGGGTGGAAGGCACACTTTTTGCACAAATGATCAACTAGTAACCGGATATTCCTAATATTTCTATCTTTATGTGTACAATTTCCCCAATTTAATTTCAAGTCCACAATGGGGAAAATCAGGCTTACCATCTTCTGTACAAAAATAAAGTCTTTGCTGTAAGTGGCTAGTGCTTTATTAAACAGTTTTCTTTCTAGGGACGTCCACTTGTCCGAACCTACAACAAAATACAGACTTCATAAGAACAGTTCAGAGTTCTCTGTTGTTAAGTTCTGGTTCATCTAGTTAAGTTTCAAAATACAACTGTCTAGTAAGTGCTAATACATGTCAAACTCTTGTTTGAACAAAAACACAGGATAAAGTAATAATGGTCGGCATCTCTGACATCTAGCTTCAAACCCCACTGATGGTCTTGATCTTGGCAAGTTACTTATCCTAAGCCTGTTCTGTTACCTACAAATGGGAATAACTGTAACTGTCTCCATTGTGTAGGATTTTGTGTAGGTTAAAAGATAATATAGAGAAAGAGTGCCCACCTTAATAAGTGAGAAGCAGTAAGAGCTCAAAAAATTTTAATTACAGTTTTTACATAATGATTACATTCACAAATGCAAGTGTTCATGCGGCAAGCACTTAGGGTGTGATTGGATTCACCAGTCTCCACCCTCGAGATGCTCACAATTTACTAGGGAGACAAACCAGTTGGCCACTACGTATTAGGTGGTAACTGTAATTATAAAGGTAAAGGTGAGGAGGCATAATGGAGGACCACCACATTCAGGTTAGGACCCGGGCAGCCAGGAAGGCTTCCAGGTGAAGAAAATACCTTGAGTTGAGTTTTAAAGGACACAAGGAAGTAAGTCAGGCAAGAAAGAGACGGAACAGCAAGTGTGAAGTCAAAGGCAGCCTTGAGGTGATGCACTTCATTCATTCACTCATTCATTTAACAAATATTTATCAGGTGTACACTACAAGCAAGATGTTGTGCTAGGAGAAAAGAACTAACATTTGTATAAGTGCTTACTACACGCCAGTTTCTAAGTACCTGACAGTTATCATTTGGTTTTTTCTTTTCTTTTTTTTTTTTTTTTTGAGACAGAGCCTCAAGCTATCCCCCTGGGTAGAGTGCCATGGCATCACAGCTCATAGCAACCTCCACTCCTGGGCTCAAGCGAGTCTCCTGCCTCCGCCTTCCAAGTAGCTGGGACCACAGGTGCCCACCACAACGCCCAGCCATTTTTTGGTTGCAGCCATCGTTGTTTGGCGGGCCCGGGCTGGGGATTCGAACCCGCCACCTTAGGTGTACGTGGCTGGCGCCTTAGCCGATTGAGCCACAGGTGCTGAGCCTATCATTTGGTTTTATTAACAACCTGATAAGACTGGTATTTCTTATCATCCCATTTTACAGATGAAGAAGTGGAAGTGTTCAAAGAATAACCAGTAATCCAGTATGGCTCAAATTTAGGGTTCTAGCATAGGAAAAGCAGATGAGGCCAGAGGTGAGTGGGACCAGTTCTTGACAGATTTGCAGACTGATGGGGAAGAGGTTCCATGGTTCTGGGCTGGTGTAGCTATCTTGCTGGCTAAACTTGGTAGTTACGACTTTTTCCTCCAGGAAAGAGAAAGCAGAATAAACAGATACTTGTATCCTTTTCGGGACAAGAAATAAGGCCTTTAAGAAATACTTCTAAGAGGACTCCCATTTCTGGGGAATCTAGAGATAGTTCAACCCTAAAGATAACCTGGCCCCATTCTTCTGGCTTGCTGAATTCTCCACATCTCTGAGCCTTTGGATGTACATGGCCATGCCTTTTGACATTCCTCCAATTCTCAGTGCCCCAATACCCCAACCAATGGTCAAGGGCAAGTCTCAGGTTTCCATTTTGCTGTGGTCAACTGTTGGTGCTGAAGTATGGGAAACCTGAATTGCCTCTTTTAAAGTTTGGCCAAAAGAAGTGAATCAGGCGAAACCACCAGGGGCAGGAAAGGGCCTTCTTAGACTACAGGTGGACACCTTAGGATCACCAACAGAATACATGGCTCAGAGAGGTGAACTCGGATTTCTTAAATAAACACTTTGTGCTCAAATAAGGTGTTTATTTAACCCTTTGTGATGGGTTGTCAAACCAAGAGCTTTGGCCCTAGATTCAGAATATGCTTTTGGTTCAGATTTCAAAAAAGGGCCACCACCCAACTTCTTTGGTTTGCAAGTTTTATCTCTTGACTTCTGGAAGGAAAGCAGCTTTCTAATGGATCCCTGGCAGAGGGAAGCATCTTCCACAGGTTCTGGGGGACCAGACATCTCCGCATGTACACACACAGCCACAGTGAGGGGAGGACTTAGAGAAGCCTTGCTGGAGTGGACGTGAGTACAGGTGGTTGGTGGGATTAAGGCTCTGTAGCAGCTCCATCATCAGTCTTCAAATTCTGTCCAACATTCATGACCTAGGGTTCCAGCTCCACACATTCCCCTTACCCAACAGCAGAGGCAGAAAGATGAAGGACAGAAAGGATTAACCAACAATTCAGCCAAACAACCAAAAAAATGTCATGGTTCCTTTTATATATTCATCAAAACAACAAATAGGCAAGAGGGGTCCTGAAGATAATGATGGAAGAAAATCACAGTGGTGACAAGTCACACCGCTGAAACACGAAGCTTATAAGGAGGTTTGTGTGCTGCCTGCTCCAAGTCCAGAGTCTGTGTGGCCCTTGGCTGCATCTCATATGTGGCCTTAGGGGACTGATGAAACCTTCAATGAGATCAATGACAACTGTTCCTAACCTTAGCCAGACCATGTCTCCTGCATTACAGTCCAGCTCTAAGACACGGCGAGACACCAACAGGGCTGCTTGGGCTTCCCCGGCAGCACCCTTTATCTCTATAGAGGATACCTCATTGTCTGACTTCTGATCCAAAAAGCAGTGCTAAGTCCTCAGGTCTGTTTGCCTCTGAGAAGCATGCCCCTTCAAGTCTCCACATGACTAGCGAGATTCAACCTCACAGAAGGTAAGGTAACTTTTCATCCTGTAATGGGAGATCCCTAAACCTCTTAGGGAAGGAGACCTTTCCCCTCCTGCCTTTCGTGGTTCTTAGAGCTGCTGCTCTGTGATGGGGTCTTCTGTCTTCCTGATCCCAGAATGAGCATTCTGCACGACTCAGCCTGGGTTGGACGTGGGCTGCACACTATCTCCTCTCCTTGGTGCTGCAGGGGCAGCATCAGGGGGCTTGAGCTAAGACAGCAACAGATAGCTTCTTCCTAGGATCTTGCTGTAGTGCATTTGACAATGCTGTGTGTGTGTGTATTTGTGTCTGTTCAATAGTGCATCCATGAAGCGAGGAGCAACGGCTGAGTCAGACAACAAATAATCCATTCTCACACTCACATGAGGGCTGCCCTCCTGATCACAGGACTGCCTGTGGAGACTGAGAATCCATCTTTGGGCTGTTGGGCCAAATTCCCAGGCCACAGCCTGACACAAATAAATAACATCTGTGCTTTCTCCAAGTAGTATCACTGAGCTGTGATTAAAAGGGTGACTACAGCCAGGAGACCGTAGGCTGTGAATCTCGTTCTGTTATTTACTCCTGTGACCCCAGGAAAATCTACTAAACTGCTCTGAGTCTCAGTTTCTTCACCTGTGGGGATGGTCACACTGTGACTGACAGTTTTGGGTCCTAGGTAGGTGCTCAATGGATGTTCTAGATCTTCAATGGCCACTTGGAAAGTAGATTCCAAATCAGCCCAGGACTATGAGACAAGTGCTGTCCCCTGTTGATGCATGTAGTGTGGCACTCTGAAGACCTCTTGTTCCTATGAGTGTTCCCTGTATTTGTAATCCTACAGTACCTTACTCCTGGCTGCTCATAACTTCCAGTCTGTTATTCCCTGCCTCAAGACCCCCCTGTAATCCAAAGTCAAGGTAAGGCTCAGGTGTCTCTTTTCTTGTATTATGTCTGATGGGGACACATTCCTTCTCTTAGACAAGGTTCTAAGCCAGCCTTGGATGAAATGCAAAACTGAGGCAGGGGATTGCCTCAAATCCTCCCCCCAATTTTGTTTTTTTTTTTTTGGAGACAGGGTCCCACTCTGTCCCCCAGGCTAGAGTGCAGTGGCATCATTATAACTCACTGCAACCTCAAACTCCTGGGTTCAAATGATTCTTCTGCCTCAGCCACTCAAGTAGCTGGGACTACCGGTGCTCACCACTATACCCAGCTAATTTTTCTATTTTAGTAAAGACAGAGCCTTGCTTTTGCTCAGGCTGGTCTCAAACTCCTGACCTCAAGTGATCCTCCTGCCTCAGCCTCCCAAAGTGCTAAGATTACAAGCGATTACTGTACCTGGCCCCTCCTCTAACTTTCTGTCCCTTCACTGCTCCAACCTGCACACAGGGTCAGTGGGCTGACATCACCCCCCTGACTCATTTATTCTACCTGGGGATTCCTGGCTATTGGGCTACTATCAGCAGGCCCCTAACATGATGATTAAGGCAAATTACAAAGCACCTAATTAAATGGATGAAACTGGTGCTAGAAGTGTATCCAGAAGAAAACTGTTTGAGCTTTGGTTGCTGGGAAACAGGCTCTGGACTGTGTCTAATTTGGGGACAATCTACAGTGAACCCAGGTAATTAAAAGAGACGTGGAGGGAGTGAAAGTTAGAGTGCAGTATCTTTCAGGGCCTTTCTGTCTTCTAAAAACTTCTATAGATATTGTTATTGCAGTTACACAAGAAAGAGGTAAAAAAGAGAGACCTGTTTTTACACCAGATCTTCATTTCTGTGTAAGGCTTTTCATAGTGGGTGAAGGTTGAGTGATTTTCGAGGAGTACAAGATGAAGTGGGCTGCTAAAAAGTTCTTTCTGGGGCAAAAGGAGAGAGGGCTCAATCTGAATCCAGAATTCGAGCTTGTGCACTAGATGTTTATGTTACAAGCACTGTGTCAGGCAAGGCAAGAGAGTAAGTATTAACTCAGTTCCTGCCTTTGAGGGGACCACTATCTATCTAGCTAGAGACATGGGCTAAGAATGCCTGAAAAATGAAATCACATCTGTGTTTCTTGCAAAGTATTCTCTTGAGTCTCCTTGTCTAACTGGGGCAGATTCCAAGGCAGAGACCAGGCCTCTCCCATTGTAATGAGCATTTCTTCTAGTTCGTCCCCATCGCCAGAGCTCAGGTCAGGGTTTCAGGAACACAATGGGTGTCTGGGCTGTGGGTAGAGCTGACAGTAGCCTCTGTTGACCTCTTGCCAAGGAGCCAGGGCCAATTCTAACACCCCCTCCACTCTGTACCCATCTGCAGGGAAGACCAGCTCAATGGGGAAATTAAAAATGCTGCAATCCTTCTAATCATATCCAGGCATCCTCCCCAGCTTGACTCCCCTGCATGCAGCCCATCTCCACCCAGCACAAGTGCTAACTGGGAACAACCGCAAACAACTTCTAAGCACACATGGTGGAAGGGTGCTGAGAGACAGAGGCCTGGACCGTGCACTCTGGTGTGAATATAGCATCAGGAGCCACTGTGCCACCACCTTTCTCTATGGATCTTATACAGGGCTCATCTGGCCTTAGCAAGCAGCCCTTATTGATCTGGGCAAGTTGCCCATTCCATCAGTCTTTCTGTCCCTAGCATGTCTCTCTTGGGTGCCAGCATTGGTCAGTTTTTCTTTTTCTTAATGGATTGTTCGAGATGGCTAGAAAGAGAAGATAATGAGTAAGGAAGGGATGTTCCAGGTCTGTTTCTCCCCAACTTGCAGCCTTCCTCCCTGAGGCCAGCTTTCCCTCCAGGGAATAGACAGGCCTGGGAGATGTAAACCTCCTCCCTAAAGGGGGAGCCTACAGGGCAGATTCAGGGCAGGGAGTCAGGGTGGGTGATACTGGGTATAGACACAGAGTCTGAAAGCAAAGGAGATCCAGAAGGTGGTGTCCTGGTGAGGTTGGAATTAGCACAAAGGCAGTGGCAGTCACTCTGTGACTGCAGTGTTTGGTCCTAGGTAGGTGCTCAATGGATGTTCTGGATCTTCAATGGCCACTTGGAAAGCAGAGTGAGGCTTTCCAAAGCAGGATGAGGCTGTGGAAGTGGGGTTCACTGACACCTGAGGGCCAGAATTAGGGTAACAAGGTGGTAGTTGACAGCTGTCACATGATGGGGTAGACTCTGCTGCATCTTCTATGGCTTGGAAAAGAACCGTTAAGGGGATGGCACTGGGTCAGACCTAACTGCTCATAATTCTAGAAGATTCTCTGGGGCCCAGTCTGTGTTCACTTCCTAAGAAGGCAAGTGACTGGCAGACATAGGTGAACACCCTTCTCTTGGGGACACCAACCCTTTACAGCTCAGCTCCACCTCTCTTGCCTCCAAGGGTTGAAATGATTCCAGAAAGCAGCAGAGTCCTTCCTGGTCTGCCTGTGGGGGAAGTGGGTAGGGGATAGGCAAGGGAATAGCTAGAAACCCCCAACTTCAAAAGATCAATTAATTTTATTAGAGGTCCGGGCCCTCTACTTTCAAAGTTTTTGGTAATATTTTAGTGTTTTTGTTTTGTTTGGGGAGGGCTGGCTTCTACTCCATAGCTTTCTGACCTTTTCCATATCATGACACACATAAAAGTAATATTTGCTTGGCACACTGGGGAGAACTGGAGAAGAGCTGAGTTAAAGTTGAAGTTGCTGACAGATGAAGTTGCTGACAGCTGGAGCTGACCAACCTAGAGGCTCTGGCCACCCCAGTCACCCTAAAGGCTGAGGGCAGCGGTATCTTACATGGTCGGGAAGCTCTTGCAGTCAGCCCACTACACAACGAAGCCTGAGACGGGCTCCAGGAAGTCGGACAGCCTGTCAGGGTTTAATGGGCAGCAGATGATGCTGGGAATTAAGACTGAACTGTTTCTATGGCAGATTAGGGAGAACTCCCAATCTTTCTACCCACACTTAGAGCAGAAACAAAGCAGGAAATGATGGAGACAATATTAAGAAACTGGCTCCCTTAGGCCACTGGTTAAATGATGGATTTCTTATCCCATGTGCACATTTTGTACTGGCACAGACACCCCTGAGTTTGCTGTGCTTAGATGAGGAGCTTCCCGACCTTTCTACCTAGTGATGATGCGGAAGAAAGCTACCTGTCATTTGAGGCAAACCGTGATGGGAGAAAGACATTGAGAATGTGCCAGGATTTGTAAAAAAGCCCTCACCTTCTTAGGCTATTTCCAGATACCATAAACAAAGACTGGAAAAGGTATTACCAGGTCCTCAATTTGGCACCTACCTAGACAGGATCTGCCCAAGTCACCAAAGAAAACGTCAAATGATTAAAAATCAAGGGGCATTGGAGGATTCTGCTATCTTTGAAACAGAGAACCAAGGCAGGCTCGTGGAGACCCTCAGAATGGACAGGTTTACCAGAGTCCATGGAAATGAAAACGCTGACCTCACCTTTGTCATCTCTTAGGCTCCCCAACCTATTTGCTTATCTTTCCAATTCTCACTCCATTCAAATTTCAAAGATGTCTTCAACTTCTCTCTTAACAGTGGTGCTCTCAGGAACCCCCCCCCCCACGACCCTATGTGTATCCTGCCATTGGTGTGACCTGTTGTTTAGTAACTGCCTCCTCCTCAGACTCTACACTGCATGAGTGCTTAGCACAGTCCCTTGTACACGGTAAGCATTTAATAATTGCTGAATAAATGAATAATCGCTACCAGGATATGCCAAACATTGGGCTATCCATATCATCTCTAATCATCAGAAAAAGCTACAAGGGATGGAATACAAGCCCATTTTACAGGGAAGAAAACCAAGGCTGCAGAAGGCCAAGGGTGTAATCTAAGTTGAACCCACGGATACTGATTCCAAAGCTGGGGGCTGCTGATTATTGTTGACTCTATGCTGTACCCTCTTTGGCTCTTTGGGTCTCATTGCCCACGTTCAGGCAGCATCCACTATCACCCAGGTCTTGGCACACCTGTGACGGGCAGGTGTTCACACAGACAAATGCTGACAGTGCAGAGCCAACAGACTCATAGTCCCCCCCACCCCCACCCCCCGAGGCCTTGAGATCACAGGTGGTGATTAGGATAGAACTGGTGTTATCTATTAGTAAAAAGTGCCACAACCAAACATGCAAGCAGGCCACCCGAGGAAGCAACGGGGCACAGGGCTCCTGGGAACCTACCGGCATAGTGGTAATTTGCTAAAGGATGACATTTTAACCTGACTGGCTTCCGAAGCAGCAGCATTTCCAGAGCAGCCTGCAGACCCAGGGGAGAGAAAAGGTAAGAGTCAGTCACAGGTCTGTGGGTCCTTGGAAGACTGTTTACCCAAAGGAGGAAAGGAGTCAGCACTGCATAGGCTAGGGTGGGGGCACTAGAAGGAAAACCAGAGGGAGACTGTCCCAACTGGGGCTTCTTTTTGTTCAACATCCAGCAAGACTCATTATCCTAACACCCTCCCCATCCTGCCTGCTGGTCATGTCCCAGAAAATAGCCAAGACTGGACTCTTTCTTCCGTGAGGGCCTGCCAGCCTCAGACAGATGGGTGGGGCCTCCTCTGAATGGAGGCTGAGTCTCTGGGGAAGAGCTCTGAGGAAATGAGTGGGTGATTTGTAACTGTACAGAAAAATTCCAAGTTTCACTGCAATTGAACATAAACAGCTGCATTAGAAATAACTCCTGCACATCATCCTTCCAGAGGGCCTCGTAGCTAGGTGCTAGCTAAATAAACTCTTTCAAATCTGCCTCCTTCACTTTTAAAAAAACAATGCTACAGGTAGAGTTGAGCAGTGGCTGGTTTAGGGGCCTAAAATTTTTTTTTTTTTTGAAACAGTTGCTGTGCCCTGCATAGAGTGCAGTGGCATCATTGTAGCTCACTACAACCAATTCCTGGGCTCAAGTGATCCTCCTGCCTCTGCCTCCTGGGCAGCTGGGACTACAGGCATATACCATGATGCCCAGCTAATTTCTTTCATTTTTAGTAGAGACAGGGTTTCACTCTTGCTCAGGCTGGCCTTGAAGTCCCGAGCTCAAGCAAACCTCCTGCCTCAGCCTCCCAAGAGTGCTGGCTAAAACCCAGCATCTTGCTACTCTACGTGTAGTCCATCCATCAGCAGTACTGGAACCACTTGGGAGCTGATCAGAAACACAGAACTTGGGCCTCAATCCAGATCTGCTAAATCAGTATTTGCATTTTAACGAGATTCCCCAGGTGATTTGTGTGCACAGTAGAAGTTTGAGAAGCAAATGAGTGGCTCATGCCTATAATCCCAGTGCTTTGGGATCACTTGAGGCCAAGAATCTGACCATCCTGGGCAACAAAGCAAGATCCTATCTCTACAAAAATGTAAAAAAAAGAAAACCCAAAACCAAACAAACAAAAAACTAGGGGGGAGTGGTGGCATGTGCCTATAGCCCCAGCTAATTGGGAGGCTGAGGCAGGAGGCTTAAGCCCAGGAGTTCAAGGCTACAGTGAACTACAATGGTGCTGCTGCACTCTACCAGGATGACAGAGCAAGACTTTGTCTCTTCAAACTCAAATGTTTAAAGACAGTTCTCCAACATTTTAGAAAATTCCTGAAGGGTATCATAGTATTGAGACATTTGTTTATTTTCACATTTTCATAAAATCAAAATGCAGTCAGCTAGATTTGATACTAGGAAGAACCGTGTGTGTGTATGTGTGTATATATATATACATATATATATAGAGAGAGATAGATAGATAGATACTATTAGTAGAGACAGGGTCTCACTCTTGCTCAGGCTGGCCTTGAAGTCCTATGAGCTCGAGCAAACCTCCTGCCTCAGCCTCCCAAGAGTGCTGGCTAAGACCCAGGATCTTGCTACTACTCTACATGTAGTATATATATACTATATATATATATATATAAAAATAAAAGAAACTGAAGTTAGTCACTGAGTGCTCTGGCCAGGCTGAACAGTCAACTGACAGCTCTGAGTCTGCAGAGATAACGCCAAGGCTCAAGTTGGGGGACATCAGCAGAACCATGATAAAGGTAGAAGAATGGAACCAGGTGTACACAGTAAATATTATTTTGATTAGAGGAGAAGAGTTCCATAAACACCAAACTTTGGCTGATTTCCATAGTCGGGAAGAATAATCAGCTGAGTATAATAGGGTATTTTAGGCTGACTCTTGTTTAAAAGGCCTTCTACCTCCATCACTATAGACTCAGTTTTCTGATGTAAAATACAGGACAATGAAAAGAAATTCTGTTTTCTAGGACAGAGGTTCCCACAGTTGTAACTTAGGAACACATGTGTAAACATAAGTCCATTGGAGACTTTCCTTCTACAGGCTCTTAAATTCTAACTCACTCATTGAGATAAGGAACATGGAGGTGTGATCATCATTTTATGAGCAGACTGTATGGTACATGGACAATATAGAAACTTGGGACAATCCTCTTTCAGGATTCTGATGAGAACAGTATGAAGCTTGAAGCCTTGTTGTCATAGTTCCTTACCATCACATCACCTTTGGCCTCGAACAGAGAATGCAAAGCAAATTCAGAATTGGTCCCTCCACCTGGCAATGCACTCGAACAGCACAAATTCAGAAGATTCTCCACTGTTGGGAACAAGGAGAAGCCACTGCATCAGAGAGAGCCCAGTATCCCGGAAAAACACACCAAACCTGGAGCCAGTAATCTCAGTGGAATAATTAAGTCTTTCTGCCCACCTCTTCCCACATGCCAATACCTCTTTGCTGGAGGTCATGGTTTTCCAGCTCTGGCCAGGGCTTCCATACTAATGTGGCCTTGTGTGTGTCCTGGGCCAGAGCAGAGACATCCTGGAGTTCTGGGATCTCTGCTTGGAATCGCAAGCCAATGTTGATGCGTCTTTAATGACAAGAAGAAAAACAACAAATAGTATAGTCTTTAATTCCATGGCCCAGGCCAAAGGCAATGTTCAGGTACTTGAAAAAGAAGGAAACCAGTTCCTTCTGTAAGAAGAATGCAAGGGCATTTCCTCACATTGTGACCCTAAGATTCCAGGCATGGCTTTTATCACTGGGATAAGGAATAGCTTTAAGATTGGAGAGAGATGTTTGGGGAGCAAGAGAGCAACCAGCCTGGGATTTCACATAGCTCCCAGTAACTGGGAGAGGAAGGGTAGCTACTTCGAAGGAGCAGCTGCCCAGAGCATGGCTGATGGCATCTTTTAAACTGAAAAAAAGGTACAAATGCAAAGCATTTATTTCATTTTTATCTCTTTTAGGCCATTTCACATATATTATCCCATCTGAACCTCACAAAGATCTATGATATAAGCAAGGCAGTCATAATTATTCCATTTAAATATAAATCAATGAAAGCCTAGAAAAGTTTATTTGATGAAGAACAGACAACAAAACCGTGTCAGAACTCAGGTTTTCTGATTCCTGACTGAATCTACTTATCATGCTACCACCTGGCTGCTTTTCTGGGCTTACCCATGAAAAAATACCTTTCCTCTCCATGAGATATTCCATTGGATAATTCAAGCATTTAATAAGCCCATTTGGAGACTGGCCAAGAATCTGAGAAAGGGGATGGGGAAAGTGAGGACATTCATAAGGTGCCTTTTATGGAGGTGGGCAACCCAGGAGAAATGCCTTAGTGTCAATGAGAATATTAAAATACATGGCTACAATCAGGCTGGCCTGGGAAGCCAGAGATGGGGACACTAGGTTCTCTGGATACAGGGCTTCATGCTTTTACTATACATTTAGTTTTTGACAAAGGCCTTGTACTACTGTACAGGGAAACAATAACACCCAGGAAATAACTATGATCCCTTAATTTAGAACTTCTCTCTCAGTGTACTCTCTGACTATGGAAGTACTAACTACACCTCTCAAGAAGCTTTTCCTTACGGTTCAACATCCACGGTCTGCTCTCCAGGCCCTGGGGTGACTGTCACATTGCTGCCATCTATGCTGTCTGAAACACAAAAACCAGAGATCACTGGTCAACAGGGAAGGGCAGTTGAAGAAAGTAAAGCAAATGGGCAATTAACTAATCAGTCATAATAGGACTCCTTTCCTAATGACCCAAGCCAGAGTTACCCCCAACAGTCCTCAGGGAGCTGAATGGAGTCGTTTGCCCATTTCTTACTCAGAGTGAGAAGCCTCCTGCCCCACATATGTCTGCTAAGCTGCAAGGTATCTATGCAACCACTCTTGCTCCAGAAAGACATCCTGGAGCTGACCTCTCATGGTTGATTTTTATCAAGCATGCAAAAAACGTCAAGGCTTGATCGCGGGTGTGGTCTTTTTTTTTTTTTTTAAGATACAGAGTCTTACTTTATCACCCTCACTAGAGCGCTGTGGCGTCACAAATAACAGCAACCTCCAGCTCCTGGGCTTAGGAGAACTCTTGCCTCAGCCTCCTGAGTAGCTGGGACTACAGCGGTCCAGCTATTTTTTGTTGCAGTTTGGCTGGGGCCACCCTCACTATGCGGCCAGCGCCCTACCCAGTGAGCCACAGGCGCTGCCCGGTGATACCTCATTCTATTTGCATCGTCATCCAGGGCATGGTCTTAGGTAGTGGGTGCACACTTCAATTGTTTCCTTACAGTGATCACTTATGCATTTGTTGCCCCAGTAACACCAGGATTTCCTTTTGGATAAAGTCTGTATCTTTCTCATTCTAGGTCTTTCTTAGCACCTAGCAGTCAGTGTCAGGTACACTCCACAGAAGTCTGTGGGATAAATGAGAAAACTAAAGAAAGTGAGGCCTCCCAGGGCACTACCCAGCACGGATAGGAGCAGATCCCCAGGGTTCCCAAGGAGGCCTAAAGGGGTGACTCACTGGAGCGACACAGCAGCACCCGCGGCGTGGGCGTCAGGGGCGTCAGGGGCAGCTGGGGGTGGGCGCCGGGGCCGTGCCCGGAAATGAGGACATTGCTGAAGAGCCCCGAGCCCTGGCGCACCGGGCTCAGCATGGGCGGGGGCGTGTAGGGGGGCAGCTCGTGGGTGGGGTCCAGGAGCAGGTGGTCCCCCAGGACGCGTGGTGAGCGCAGCTGGCTCTGGTAAAGGGTGGCGCCTGAGTAGGAGGCTGCCGGGACCGGGTTGTAGGAGGGCGGCGGCGGGATGAATAGCGGCTCGGGTCGGTGCCGGAACTTTTTCTTCTCCTGCACCGTCTTCAGGGGCTCCTCGGCTTTGGGTGGGCCGGGCGGATGCTTTCTGGGGATTTCCTAAAACAGGAAGAGGGCGCTGATTAAATCCTTAGGCTTTCCCTCACAGGCCATTTGCACAGGTTCCAGAAAGGGGTTTTTCTACTGTCCTAACGGGGGCTCCTCGCCGCATCACTCCTCCCACGCTGACCACATCCATTCCAGGCAAAGCGAGTTCCGGGGCTTGACTCGGGAGAAGAAAACTTTGATTTTCCCTACTGTCTGGAAAGAGCTGGGGTTGGTAAGAATAGTGGGCGAGACAGAAGCAATAAATTCGAATTCTTGATTGCTTATCACTACATTCCCATCGGATTGAATGGAATTCAGCTGAGTGGGCTCTTTCATGTCCCCCCTGTTCTCCAGGGACAGACATCAGGGACAGATAACACATGTATTCAGGGAGGCCGGGGCTGAGGCAGTGGGGCAGGAAGAAGAGGTTTGCGCCTAGCCAGGGCTCCCAGGGCCAGCGACCTCCACTGGGCCCTCCTAGGTATCGTTCAGGAATGGGAGAGCCATCTGTGATCGTTAAGGACCCGTTAATGTGCTCTCCTAAAAGACCGAACTGGATAGCCTCCCCCTCACCACCCGTCACTAGTGCTCCCAGAACTGGCGGCTCATGTGTAGCAAGCCCTTCTCCTGATTTGGCTTCCTGTCAGCGGAGTTAGTTTGTTCTAACGGCAGCGGAACCATGCTCAGTCTGGAAGGAAGGAAGATTTGCCACACGGATACATATATACCAATAGGTAAACAAATGCACGTAAATAGAGAAGCAGGGCATGCCGAAGCCAAACAGAAACAAGCTTGGAAGTGTGCTAGCATCAGTCCAGAAAGTTAAGAGCTGGGTGTGGCTGGGAGAGGCGGTGCCATACCTGCAGAAAAGTTCTAGGAAGTCTGTGGTACCCTCCCAGGCCCTGTCAGCCAGGGAACAGTCACAGCCACAGTTCCTGGTGATTCCTGTGCCCAAGGTGGAGCCTGAGTAGGAGGCAGCAAGGGGTGATGGGAAGGGTTGGCCATGGTCATGTGACCAGCTGTCTCTATGCCATGTGACCTGCTCCTCTGTCTCTACCTCCTCTTGCTTCTAGCACCTCAGGCTCTGCCCCCTCCTGTGCCCCTCCTAGTCTTCCGAGATGCTCCCTCACCTCTAGGAGGGGCCTCCGGGAGGACAGCGGGCCTCCGCGTGAGGTGCAGAGCCCCTCCTCGCCCGCAGGGGGCTCCCCAGCCCCCAAAGCCGGCCCCTCCGCCCCCTCTGCCCACCAGAGGGCTCCTCGGCATCTCGGGCTGAGGAGAATGGGGAGAGGCCCAGGCCCCTCAACTGGGGAGCAACCGTGTTGCTGGGTAACTGATGAGGTCACCTAAGTACATGCAGACTCATGTGATCTCAGTCCTGCACTGGAATCCAGACCTCTCAGCACAGGGCTCCCTCTCCTCAGCCTTCTGTCCTGTTTCTTGAGCTAAAAGCCCTGATTTTCTGATCCCCCAGGCCAGGCTGAGAGCCACTCGGCCAGTGAAGCCACCCACTGTGCCCACCTGGATGTCACTTAAGAGGAAGCATTCACACTGTTCCACCCCACCATGGATCTGGACTCTCTGAGGACAGGGCCACACCCTGAGAGGTGAAATAGCTCTTGCCCACAGACAAGGATGAGAACCACTGATGAGTCCAATCCCCTCCAGGTCAGGGGTGGAAACTGGGGCTCCAACAGGAGGACATCACAGCTGTTTTCATCCCAGCTGGCTAGGAGCAGGGCTGAGATTAGAATACAGGGCTCCACCCTGAATGCTTTAATTTCTTTACATTACATGCCAGGACCTTGCTCACAGTTACTCTATCCCACCTGTGTACTTCCATTTCAGCCTGTCTCCTCACCCTTCCATTAAGTCAAGTTCATCCCTTCCTTCAAAACTCCCTAATTATGGTCTCCTGAGCAAACTCATACCAAACTCCCTTGCCTCTCCCCAGCCCCTAATTACTTAAGCTACCCAGGTGTCATCCCATCCAGCCACACCCAGGCACTGGGTTCTCATATACCCTCGTCCTTCTCTCACCATCTTGAATTGAGAGTGGGTGGTATGCTGCTTGGGACTCTAACCCCTGTGTGACAAGGAACCCTTGATCAAGAGCTCCCCAAGGGTAGAAACTGTCTCTGCTCTGGGCAAAGAAGGCGCCTAAGCCTGGATACATCATTTCATTTCTCTGCCTGTCACTGGCCCTAGTCCTGCTTACTTAGGAGAATCTTCACCCAGAGGTTCTCCATCAGGCTCTCTCCTTCTTAGACCTTGATATTACACAAGGAACCAGAAAGGTTCTTTCTGGACTTGCTAGTTCTCTTAATTACTGTCCCTGCCTCTATGCTGGCCCAGTCCTACCCTCATGTCTCCTGATTTTCTGCAGCCACCTATTCTCTAATGACAAATCTGACCCAACACAGCACTTTGTAGGAAGGGGATAGGTCTGATACAGCCAACCACATAAATGCTCTAGGGGTAATAAATGAGGGGGTCGGGAGAGAGAGAGAAAGACTGCTCCACAGCCAAGCTAAGCTGCTTGGGTGAAACACTTAGAACTTGAGACAGAGGAGAACTGAACATTGAGTGAGAAACACACATCTCTTTGCTTTCCTGAGACCGGGGGTGGGTGGCTTTCAGTGGAACTATTTTGAGAACTTTAACATATTAGGTTCTCTGGGGTATTAGAGCAGGTGTGATAATAAAATATTAAGCATCTGGTAAGGCTGATCATCAGAATAGATTCCAGGGCTTGCCTGGAGGCCATGCTGTACCATGCGTTACTTTTCTAGTTGGTGGATTTGGGAGGTCTGGAGATCTTGGGGAAGAGGCCAGACCCTGGGGCAATAGCTATTTATTAATTGGGGCAGTATTTCCATATTTTAGTAACTGGTATGGTTGTTATTAGTGATTACGAGCTGAATTATCATCTATGCTTAAACTTGGGAATATCTTCAGGTCTTTCAGAATCTAACCCAGACCAGCAGCCTGGTAGAGTAACAGGCATTAATGGGCAGGGGGCAGTGTGGACAAGGATGGCTTGCCAAGGTGGCCACAGAGGCTCAGCCCTGAGAGGCAAGTGACTTTCGGAGAGCCACCCCATCTCTAAGAAAGCAAAGAGATGTCCCCACCCCAGGCAGGTGGGCCAGAGCAGCAACTCACAGCAGGCGTGCGGGGGGCAGCCCCTTGGGGTGAGTGTGGGGGAGAGAGGGTCATCCTCACGAGCACAGGCATCTCGTCGTCCGACATCGAGCTGGCTGGCTTGTCTCTGGCGGAGGGGGCGGCAACGGTGCTGTTGGTGAAGCCCTGAGAGCTGGGCTTGGGTGGGAGAAGCTTGACAGGGACAGACACGGGCATGACCATAGGTGTGAGGCTTTCTGCCTCAGGAGGGAGCTGCGGTGGCGGCTGGGGCGGAGGCGGCAGTGGCGGCTGGGGTGGAGGCGGCGGGACCTTCTCTCCTTCCTCCTACACAGACAATAAAGGCTTTGATCCTGGGCTAAGAGCAGCTCTCACAAAGGGGGGATACACTTTGCTTTTCCTGAAAGGCATCAGGTGTGGGAACAGAGAACCACCGCAGGGTGATTCCTTCCTGCAACCCTGAGTCCTTTGGCTGGAGTGATGGTGGTTGGTGGTAGACAAGGCCATGCCCTTTATTTTCTATGGTTAATAAATCTTGACCATGCATCACCTGTATATTAAAATATTGCCAACATTTTTTGTGTGTGTGTGGCTGTAACTGCTTTTAAAGAAAAGGACCTGGGCTTATAATCAGTCCAAAAAATGTCTGATCTTGTGTAGGAGTTTTTAATTCTATGGGTCTTGGTCTACTCATTTGTCAATGGAAATAGGCATTCCATGCTAAATTTTATCCACATTGGGAAACCACATTGGAAATGCAAAGCATGTTACTTTTAACAAGTGAAGACAAAGTTTTTTTAAATTTTTTTTTGAGACAAAGTCTCAACTGTCGCCCTTGGTAGAATGCTGTGGCGTCACAGCTCACAGCAACCTCCAACTCTTGGGCTTAAGAGATTCTCTTGCTTCAGCCTCCCAAGTAGCTGGGACTACAGGCACCCGCCACAACGCCCGAATATTTTTTGTTGCGATTGCCTGGGCCAAGTTCGAACCCATCAGACTTTGTGTATGTGGCCGGGGTCCTACCCACTGAGCTATAGGTGCCGCCAAGACAAAGCTTTTTTAAAAACATCTGTCATGGCCAGGAGATGGGGTGATCTGGGTAATCCAAAATTTTGGTTAACAGAGAGTTAAAAGACTTAAATTAAGTGCAACAATATTTAAAGAATTCTGAGAAAATTATTTGAACTATAAAACTCATGGATAGTATGCTACCTAGATAGCCTACCTAAATAACCCAGATGGTATTTAAGGAGCTTTGGATGTTAAAGCCAAACACCACTGCACTGGTGAACTGAAAATTCTTTCTCTAGCCATTGGCCACTGATCTGGAAGACCCCAGTGGCTCTGGTCTTGGGTGCTTCAAGCAGAAGTTAAAAATAATATTGCACATTTTCCTTTGCTTGTCTTCTCAAGATAGAGAGGCTGGGATCCCTTAGAAGTCTTTCTAGAAGCTCTGTTTTGACCCTTGGAGAGGTAAGGGCTGTTTGACCTGGCTGGCTCTCTGGGTCAGAGCTTAAGCATTCCTGCCAAGGGAGGACAGTACCTCTCCTCACAGGGCTTACCTCACTCTGATGGCGGCAAAGCAAAGCAAGCAACACATGGCCTGGGAAGGATTGGACACTGGCTCCTGCTAACCTGTTTGAGGCTGGGGGAGGCCCTCATTCCCCCGTGGGACCGCATGTGGCCATTCAGGGCAGGTAGGTTCTTGAACTCCTTCAGGCAGATGGAGCATGTCAGCTTGTTCTTGGCATCAAACTGCTCCCCAAATACTCCTTTGGCTTGGCCACTGCTCAAGGGTAGGGCCAAACAGAGAGGACAGACATGTTGAGAAGGGGAAGCAGTGACGTCACATGACCTCATACCCCCAGCTAGCCCATTTTATTCATCCAGTGCTCCTAGGTCCAAGGCCTCACTTTTATTGCCCCCATACTCTTTAGAGAACTAAGCCCAATTTATAGATGAAAAACTGAGACCTGGAGTGGGAAAGATCTTACTCAAAGTCATGTAAGAGTTGAACAAAATGTCCTTCTTCATTCCAGGCCTCCAGGCACTGGGTTTTTCCCATCTATGGCTCTAATGACCTTTCCAGGGTCACCGGGAGCCCACCTTCTCTAAAAGCCAAGTTCATAGAGACTTGTCTAAGTCCTCTGGAGCAGCCTACACATAGCATGTTTCAGCAGTTTCTCAGGTTCTGGCTAAATCTCTAAATGCCCATCAGAGGAATAAGCAAGTCTGTCCTATTCACCACTGCATTCTCAAAGCCTCACTCTATGCCTGGCACTCAATACATGTTCACTAAATGGACAGTGGACTGAACACAGGCTTTCGAGTCAATCGCAGTGTGGTTACTTACTTGATAGTAACAGTGAGCTCTCTGAACCTCAGTTTTCTCATTTGTAAAATAACAGCTAACAGTTATTCACTGCTAACTATGTGCAGGCAAATGGTAATCATAGCTACCTTCACTGGGTGACTTCATTACAAAGCATAACATATAATGCCTAGGATACAATGAATGAGCAAAAACAAAAGCTCTATTATTATTTTTACACACTTCGTCAAGGAACTGACCTTGAGTTTAGAAATAAAGCATGACAAACAACCCAGAAAAACTCAGTCTCCCAAAATACCAACAAACCTCCACTCAACCTACCTTGACTCAGGGGACCCTGGCTGGGCTCTCCCATCAGGTAGGTGCATCTAATTTTGAGCCAAGCAGGACACCGAAAAAGAAGAAGAGAAAAAAATGTGTTTCTGAAAGGAGGTGTCCTCCAGTGGCAGACCATGGAGATGGCCCTTCTCACCACCTCCTGCCAACCCCACTCACATCCACATATACCTCTTTCTTCCACACCCCACTTCTTTCATTAATTGTTCTCTGATTTGGGACCACTGCCTCACTCTTGCAGCTGCTGCCAGTCAGAAACTCACAATCTCCCACCGCATACTGTCCTGTTGTCCCAGTGCACAGACAGGCTCCATTCCCACTAGGGACACAGACAGAAATGCTGGCTGACACAGCATCGTGTAGAGAGACCTGCTGGAATTCTTTCTTAAAATCCTTGGGCGTGTCATCTCATTTTTATATTCACCAAAGCTCTCAGTGACTACCAGCTCTGAGCCTTAGACAAAACTAAATCAGGGGGAAGTTCATCTCTGGCCCTCAATCTCCACCAGGGGCCTCTCTCACCCAACCAGTCCCTGTTTGGGGTCTTCTCCTCCCAAGAATCTATTATCACATGAGTGTAGCACTTGGAACATGGCAAGACATGAACAGTGCCTAGCACAAAGTAGGCCATTTTGTGGTCAAATACTTCTGGGAACTAATCAAGGCTTAACCATGGTGCATAGGATGAATCTGGCCTGCAGACATGTTTTGTTGTTGTTTTTTTAATCCTGAATGAGCATGCCATTGGATAGGGCATCTGCTCTCTAGTCTACCACTGTTGCTACCACACCCTACTATTTCATACCAGACTGTTGTGCTTATTCACCTTACCAGTCTGGATCCTGTGAATAGCAAAGGTTTTTATCTCTGCAACTACGAGAGGTATCCTTTTGGGAAGATTCACAATGCATACTAGCCCATTAAAGGCCACAAGAACCCCTGCAGTATAGTAACCTACTTCACTTTAGGAAACCCCAAATTTATTTAGCCTGAGAATCCATTGTTTCCTTAGCAATATCCATTAAACATTCTGTGGGACTGCTGTTCTGAGCAAATATGTTTTGAGAAATGCTGTCATTATGGCTCCGTACCCAAGGGGGCCCAAATATAGATCCAAGGGGCTGAGATATCCCCACTGGGTGGTCTCCTGACATCTGACTTAAGGTCTTGATCATTACATGATCATTTAGGACATCTTCTTAGTGTAGTTCCATGGGCAAAGGACTACATCAAAGTTGATTTTGTATTCCAAAATCTGGTCTATCTATGTCTAATGCCTGGCATGGACAGGGCTTGACACATATAGGTTAATATCTGTGGGATGAATAAAGAAAAAAAGGGTTGAAGGGGATGGAGAGAGGACTGGGCACTGCAAAGACAGCTCTGGATGACCCTGTAACACACTGAGGTATTGGGAGAAACTTCCACTGGGAGAATACCTGGGGCCACATGGCACCGGGAGACAGCTGCTGATGCTGAGGCCCCATGTTGTTGAGGTGGACTCCACTGGGGGACAGGAGTGGTCGATGAGGGAGGGCACTGCTGACGTGGGTCAGGTCCGAGCTTGCTGAGTCTCCCATTCCCGTGTCAGGAGGCCCCAGATCCCCGTGAGAGCTTGGCATAGCCTGGGCCTGCCTGTCGCTGGGATAAGTCTTTAGCTGACTATCGTCACGCTGCTGGTGCTGGGGCAGGTGGCTCTGCTGGTAGAGGGGATGGCTGTAGGACTGCTGGGGCTCTTGGTAGTAGTATTGGGGCATGGAGCCCAGCTGAATCAGCTGCACAGCATGCGCCTGCTCCGGGGTGTACTGGTGTGGGTCCCTGTGATAAGAAGGGGGCTGCAGGTGCATCTGTGGCTGCTGCTGCTCTTGCAAGTGCTGCATCATGGGTTGGGACTGATAATACTGAGGTATCTGCATTGAACCCTGCCGCTGCTGCAGCTGGAGCTGCTGCTGCTGCTGCTGAGGCTGTGCTGGGCGAATCTGCTGTGGCTGCGGTTGCATTTCTTGCATGGAGAGACGCTGCTGCCCACCTTGCTGCTGCTGCTGTGGGTAATACTGGTGCTGCTGCATCTGTTGCATGTGCTGTGACAGCATCTGTGGGGTCTGCAATGGCTGTCCTCCCTGCCCTGGCACCTGAGCCAGTGGCTGCTGGTAGTCATAATATAGGTGCCCTTGGGGAGGGTGCTGCCCCACCTGAAGAGCTGGCTTGGAGAGCCCACCAGTGAAGCCAGGGTGAGGCTGCTGGGCCACCTGCTGGTAGCGAGAAGTTATAGCCGGTGCTGGAGGCTCCATGGGCTTCTGAGACAGCAGCTGGCGGAGGGCACTGTCAGGGGCGCCATCCATCACTGCTGACTGGGTGTGCAGCACCTGGGCCATATTGTTGACCTGAATCCGCAGGTTTTGGTTGGCAAACACCTGGGTGAAAGAGTCCAGCTTGTGTAAGACACCACTGGTAAGCTTCTGGGTCCGGATCTCACTGGCCTGGGAATAGGTATATTGGTAGCCATCAGTGGGCTCAGACTGGGCTGGTGCTCCCCACATCATATTTGAGTTGGCCAGGTTGCCACGCAGCTGGACATGGTTTCCAGACCCTGCATGGCCTCCCCATGCTCCCTGCCTTGAGGTATCCATTTGGCCAAGGTTTTTGGAGCCAACAGGCAAGCCCAGACCATCCCGTGTGTCTTGAGGGAAGTGGGGGGAGATAGGCGAGACCTGAGGGGCATCCATTCCACCCCCTGTGACTGTATTCCCATAGTTGTGGTTCAGCCCACTGTGGACGCCAAGTGGTGGCTGTTGGTAGAAAAGGTTTTCACCACTGTGGGCCACGTGGTTGGTCTTGTACAGTTGCTGATCCCCCATGGTGTCTGCTTTAGTTGTTGATATCCAGCCACAAAACCATAAAAAAGGTAAATGAAACAAACCCAAAAGGACTGAGACCCTGAGAAGCTGAGAGAAAGTGTCTGCGCTACTCCACAGCTGACATGTCTGTGAATGTGGCTGGAGCCAGATGTTCCTGTTGGCCTGTACCAACCATGTGCAGAGTGGGGGGTTTTACATTCTCACCCAGGCTAAGGTATGGACTAAACACCACTGTTGTGAGGAGAGGCCGCTCACACCTGCAAGACAAGATGCAAAAGACAGGAAAGGATTTACTGGATGTTCTGTGATAAGCAGTTGTATCTACTATGACCAGTTGTAAAAATGAGTATACAACAGGAGACTTTTGATTAAAAATAGCCAGTGTTGGCTGAGTGTGGTGGCTTGCACCTATAATCCTAGCACTTTGGGAGGCTGAAGTGGATTGCCTGAGCTCAGGAGTTTGAGACCAGCCTGAGCAAGAGCAAGACCCCATCTCTAAAAAGTATCCGGGTATTGTGGCTATTGTAGCCATGTAGTCTCAGCTACTTGGGAGGCTGAGGCAAGAAGATCGCTTGAGCCTAGGAGTTTAAGGGTTCCTGTGAGCTATGATGCCACGGCACTCTACCTAGGGTGAAAAACTATCTCAAAAAAAAAAAAAAAAAAAGGAAATAAAAATTGCCCGTGTTATGCACTCCACACCCTTTACACTGACCCTGCGGATGTTGGCTCTCGCTTGAGATGCAAGTCTTGTACTTTCATGCCATTGTTCAATGGCTCATTAGTTCATTGATTTGTTAATTCATTGTTTTGCTCATTGATTAATTCATCCGTTCTTCTGGGACTCTGCTATTGAAAGCCCAACACTATTCTAGGACCTGTGGGAAATACAAAGACATTTATGATGTGCATTAATCAATTTATCTGTTCTACAAATATTTATCAGACACTTAATAACTGTAAGGCACAATGCTAGGAAATGATTAAGACATGGGGCCTACTCTTAAGGAGCGCATTGCTAGGAGAGGTGATGAGTCACATGAATAACTATAATACAAAGGGAGAGAGATGCGTGTAATAAGAGATACAGAAATCCAGCGATTGGAGAGCTTATTTCAAGCAGAGGAACAGGAATGCAGAAGGTTTCAAGGAAGAGTACTGCATACATTAGTTTGCTTGTCAGGTCAACATCTCCCTGCTCAGGCTATAGGACCTGGTCATACCAGGGCGTGTATGTTGTATATAAATTAAAAAGGTTATTTTTTTGAGACGGAGCCTCAAGCTATCCCCCTGGGTAGAGTGCCATGGCATCACAGCTCATAGCAACCTCCAACTCCTGGGGTCAAGCCAGTCTCCTGCCTCCGCCTCCCAAGTAGCTGGGACCACAGGCGTCCGCCACAACGCCCAACCATTTTTTGGTTGCAGCCATCATTGTTGTTTGGTGGGCCCGGGCTGGTGATTCGAACCCGCCACCTTAGGTGTGCGTGGCTGGCGCCTTAGCCGATTGAGCCACAGGCGCCGAGCCAAAAAGGTTATTTTAAAAAGTTACCCAGCACCACCATTTAGAGATACATTTCCAATATAATCTAATCATGGATGTTTATTAATTAGTTTTCCAGATTAGTAATACATTTGTTGTTTTGATCAATTGCAGACTATTAATAGTCGTAATGATAACTGAAACCAGAGGCAATTTTAATACTTAGAGCTTTATGATTTTAGGAAATTAAAAAAGTCTCAACTTGATATAAGGTTGTTAGAGAAATATGACAAGGAAACAAAAGAAAGGGTGTTAAACCTAAAAATATGTTACATATATTACATTAGGATGAAGGTCAGTGGGGGAACTGCTGTGGTGTTTAGATTCCACAGGATAAATTTAAAACACCGATGTAATAGTTTTACTTAAAAATATCAATGTTTATGATATACTAGAAACGGCATCTTTTACAAATGTACGATAAAAAATGCAGATGTAAACTTAAAAATGTGTGAGGGGTTAAAGAGTTTTATGAGACTCTTGTAAAAAGTTTGAAGTCCATCACAGTCATCCCTCTCCACTGGGAGTAAGCTGAGTTGGTCTGTTCCTTTCTGAAGTACAAGAGAAAAACGGAAAACTTCAGAGTCAGGGGTCTGGTTGGGTGGTGGAAAAGGTGGCGGATGCAGACTCTGAATGAGAAGTTAAGCCGTGAGCAGAGAATGGGGGTTCTAAGTGGAGGCTGGGTGCGACAGTGCTGCTTCAGAAGCAGGGAGACCAATTCCCCTTGCTGCTCACAGGGTGGTCCAGATCACCTGGGCGCTGGTTACAAATGCTGAACAGGCTCCAGCTGAGATCTACTGAATCAGAATCTGCTTGTACTGAGATGACCTTCACCTCAAACTGAGTTGAGAGGCACAGTATTGGCAGATTCTTGCTGCCTCCAGTTTAAGACCTCAACTCAGGGAGAAATAAAACATCCTCTGTACTGCCAAAGGGGCATGCTCCTTCCTTGAAATGCCCTGTCTTTAGGGACTTGTGGCCCAGTCTGAGGAGATATCCCTCTTTTCCTCATGTGTAATTTACCCCTTGACAGCCTCATTCACCACCCACCACTCCCAATGACCAGCCCCAGCTCAGCTGGTCTGAGCTCCTGCTCAGTTGCTTACTCATCATCACTATTTCCAGTTCAAAGGCAATGCAACATCATTTTTCCTGAATGAGATGCTGTCTCAGTGAGCTCTTTCTTAGAAACTGCCATACTCCCTTCTACCACAGGACCTTTGTATATGCTGCTCCTGCTACATCTTGCCAAGTATTAATGTATATCCTTCTGATCTCAGCTCAAACTACACATTCTCAGAAAGTTCACCAGGGCCCAAACCCCATGTCTACAAAGAGTCCCCTTCTTACATGTTCTCATTAGATCATATTCCTTTGACTCTTTCTTCTCCCTTAACCAACCACCACATCCTATCAGTTTACTTCCTAGTACTTTCTTAATATTTAGTTTTTTATGGTCCCACTATTACCATTCTTGTGCAAGACACTATATCTGTTTTCTGGACTATTCCAACAGTCTTCTAACTTGTCTTCCTGTCTCCACTCGTGTCCATTCTCTAGATAGTAGCAGCAAAACAAATTTTCAATATGTAACTCTTGACTCCATCATCCCACTATTTAAAACGTTTGATGGCATCCTAGTGTTAGGTTAAATATAAAACCCATTAATCAGGCTCACAGGGCCGTAAATAATCTGTCTTTAGCCTCCTACTATGTTCCTCTTCTCCTTCTTTTTGCTCCTCTGTTGTCCTCTCCAACCTAGACTTGCTGGTCTGTCCTCAGTTCTTTGAACCTGCCATGCTCCCTCCCACCACTGGGCCTTTGCACATGCTGCTTCCTCCATTTGAAGAGC
>CAUYQV010051755.1:0-23905 GCA_963574575.1 Galagoides demidoff | reverse complement strand
TACGTTTCTGTTATCTTAATACTGAAACTTAAATGTCAACCTGAGAGACACAGGAAAAGCAAATACTCAAATGCCAAAAAATTTTAAGAAGTCTGTTCTATAAAAGGTGATTTGAATAATTTCTTCAGCTCCTAATTCCTTCTTTTCTTCCAGTTTAAAACAATAACTGAGAAAATGACATGAAGGCTGTGTTGATCAGTTTGATAGAAGTATTTCGGATTGCATGTGAAAACCCCACACTGTACCCCAGAAGTGCATTAATGTACATAGTTACCATTCAATAAAAATATATATATATAAAAGGTGATTATGGGGTAGTTAATGAGATGGGCACTTATTTTGATTTTGCGAGAAGAAAAATGAGCTTCCCTCACTTCCTAGAGGCCACAGGTCACCGGCCTTTTCAGGACTTGCAGGGAGGTCTCCTCAATAAGACGCTCTGTCCACTTTCTTTCCACTCTGCTGCTTCTCACATCTTTGTCAAGCTGAGTTATATTTTCAATAAAGTCACCAAAGCATTAAAATTCTAAAGCCATCTGTCCCTACCCGTGCTTATTTTTGTCAGCATCAAAGCTATGCTTAAAAACATTCAGACGCAAGCCTGCATTCTCTCCTCGGGATCTGGAAAAATCAAGGACTCTAAAGCCAGAATGCTAAGACTTGGATCACGCTTCATTTGTTGATAACATGTGGCCACTGACATAGCATCCTTGTGCCTCAAGACTCCACATCTCTGAGAAGAAGAACACAGTAATAATGGCTACCTTGGTCTATTGTGAGGAATCAATAATGGTAAAGGTCAAACAGTGGAATTCACCAAATAGCAACCACCGAAGCTGTGCTTCTTATAAATGTGAGATTGTATTTGACAACAAGAAAAATTGTGCTTTGAGGCTTATGGGAACTGATGGCCTTGACGGGACTCAAACTGATCCCATTATTGGGCAGAACGTGGTTATTTATGAGACATTGAGTACCGCTGCAAATTTACCTACTTATTTGCCGTTTGAACTATGGAGTCTGTTTCCATGCATAATATAAACGTATTCCTTTAAATAATTTACCAGCCACTTTATTGTCTGGAAGGGAATAAAAAAATGTGTGCAATACTAGGAACCCCATATATTCCTTCTATTTGAAAGTTTAAGACTAGCGGTTTAAGAAGTGTTTACTTCCTTTTTCTCTTATGGGCATAATACCTCCAGTTAGTGACCATTATGTTATTTTAAATTTTGTTTCCTGGCTTGGCACAGTGGCTCACGGCTATAATCCTAGCACCGTGGGAGGCCAAGGGAGGTAGATTGATTGAGCTCAGTTGTTTGAGATCAGCTTGAACAAAAATGAGACCCTGTCTCTTGTGTAAATGGAAAAGCTACCTGGGTGTGGTAGTAAACACCTGTAGTCTTAGCTAAGACTGCTGAGGGAGGTTGAGGCAGGAGGATGACCTGAGCTCAGGAGTTTCAGATTGCTGTGAGCTAGGCAGAGGCTATGGCACTCTACCAAAGGCAACAAAGGGAAACTCTGTCTCAAATAAGTAAATATATTTTGTTTCCTTTAGGGAACCCAGGGCAGGGTATCTTCACATAAATAGAGGTGGAGAATAGCCATAGTAGGAAATTATTTACTCACCATCTAGTACAAGATCTCTCTATAAGCCAATTAGCCATTATCTTGGCATTAGGTTATATGATTTGAAGTTTCTATCTCGTTAAAGGATGTGGGCACAAAAACAAGCTGTAGAGTTTACATAAAACCAACACAGAACAAAATGGTCTGGGATAGTGAAATACAAATTCCTGGCCATGACCCAGAAGTCCCTATGTGATCCTTGCCTTTCATTCCAGACTGATTCTAAACCGTTTCTATTTGGTCCACTCCAGTCCCACTGACTTTTTCATCATTTTTGGTAACATATCACTTTTATTTAAATCTCAGAATTTTTTCACTTGCTCATCTCTGTATCTGGGACATTTTCCTCCTGGATTGTCACAGATTTTTATTCTTTTTTGTATGCTATTCGGGTCTTTGCTGAGATTCAATCTGAAACAGGTGAGCTCTAAAACCACGCTTCTCTGTGACATGAGTTATGCCATCTGCAGCGCCATGCAGGCAGATACAGCTTTTTGTAAGGTCACAGAGTGTGGTGCCAGCAGAAGCATCATGAGTTGAGAAGGAAAGCCCATGTCTGGAGTGTGAGTTCACTCCAGTGAGGAATATCTTCTTTTTGTGATGAAAAAGGCCCAGTGTAATCTACCTATGGCCAGGTGTCAGTCTGCTCTGTCTGGGGATGGTTCTGTGTCAGGCCCTCAGGACTCGATGTTGACCTCAGATGATGGCGAATTGGGCTCAGCAGTAGCCAAGCCAGTCTCCTGATAAGAATAAGCCCATGGACACTCTCATTCTTTCCACGAACATTGCTGTGTTCACGGGCTGGTTGAACTGGGATACTCTGGGAAGACTGACTAAGGGGCAGAATGACAGCCCCACAGGGTGTTATTTTGTCTTCTGATTTTTAAGAGTCCCTTCTCCTGTGGTTGTCCCTTTGCTGAGAATTAACAGGGGGACACAGATTTCACACTCAGTGCCCATTCAGAGAGGTCTGCCCACATGTTTCTTCAGCAAACTTCCTTTTCACTGCCCACATGTTTCTTCACCAATCTTCCACACTTGTTCCTTCCAAGTCTCTGACCTTCCCACCAAACCATTAGCAACAGCCTGTGAACGGGGACACATCATGGCCTCTGACCACCTTTCCCTCCAGAAATAGTGGACCATCCAACATGCTGATCAAAGTCCTTCCCACTGGGTGGATTTTCCTTCCTCCTTGGCCTCTGTGCTCACCCCTGAGTGTCTGTGTAGGGCTGCACCTGCTGATGTTCAGGTGGATCCAGAACATTCTGGGAAATTATCTATAAACCAGGCACAGGTGTGTTCCCTCCTTGGCCATAGAGACCTTCTGGGGAGCCACAGAGCTGGACCGAGTAAGAAAAGATAATAACAATACAACAGTGGTTGGTGTGGAAAGAGTCTGAACTTACAACTTATTTGTGCCTTCAGGACCTGCCTGAGGTCAGAGTCATATATCCCGTTTGCATTTGATGATAGATTTCTACCTTGCATATCCAAATGTGCAGCTGGGTGGGTCAAACAACAGCAAATTACTGACGGGAGCTCAGATCAGGTGGCCACCTCTTGTCCCTTAGTTAAGGGAGCCAGTTCTACAAGGCCCAGCAGCAAGCATCCCAGTTCTATAAGGCCCAGCAAAAAGCCAACAGTTGCATCTAAAAAAGAAAATTTGTCATCTGCGGAAGAGAGCATAGATTTGTTCCAAAACCCTAGTGGGCTGTGAATCTAGCACTGAGGCTAGTGAGAGGCTGCAAAAGACAACCCCTCTCTTCTTTTCCTCACAATACCCTGAGGATCATTCCTTTTGCTGGCCTGGCAGAGACAGGCGTGGCCGGAACTCACTGACGAGCCTTCTCTCATCTGGGGCCCCGTTCACAGCAGGCAGCAGTGTGGTCCCCCTATAACACACAAATGTCACATATATTGCCTCTAAAATAAAATCTTAATTTTTTAAATGTCACACCTTGTAGAGATTCTAGCAAAATAATTATTTTAGAGTATATGGAATTAGGAAATATATGCTTCTAGAAAATATACAATGCTGTTTTAATGGCTGTGCTGAAAACCCCCAAAGTTCTCTCTAATGCTAAAATTATATAATTCCATAAATGATTTTGGGTACAAGATATTATTTCCAAAATAATCTCTTACTGATAGAGCATACCATTCTTTGTACATTCTTTATTCTAATAAATGATGAATAAGTTTATTTTAAATAACATATTAAAGGTCCCTTAGATCAAGAAGGAATTTTGCACTATTTTCTCCGCAGACTATGTGTAAAACACATCAGTTTAATGAATGAACATCTTATACATGGTAACCATAAAGTGGTGCTCATGTTGCCCCAGGGGGTGCCAGCTGCCCTCTGCACCCTCTGCTGTGTCTCACCCACCATCAGATCACTCATCAGAGAGAGTGTTAACTCGGCTCCCCGCCCTCGTGCACCTCCTCCTCGTCCCGTAACCCCCAGGACTCATTTTTATGCTGTCTTTCACTTTTACGCAGCCCAACTCTATCTTATCTCTCCAGTAATATATAACCACGCCACACGCACAGTTAGTCAAACAGAGTCGATGGTACATAAACTCTCTGGGTGGTTTGATTGATGTTCTGGACTCAGGTATCTGCTTTCCTAATGTTTACTCTCCGTGCTGGCTCAAAGACTTAGACTTACAAAACAGAATGCGAATTCCATGCCTGAAGTGGCCACAAGTTTGATTTCAGATAATTGATAAGATAACTGGCCAACTGCTCATTTAAACGATTATTCATTTTCAAACTGAATTACTTTGGGCCATCCAGAGTCTTACAACCTAGAAGGAAGCACCCAACGTGAACGAATGTGCAGATGGGATGGAGGCCAGATAGATTCACAAAAGCGCGATGTCTTCTTACCGATTTTAACTCTTTAGGTCCTTTAAAAGTCATTTCATATCATTATAAAATCCCATGGAAATTTTATCAATAATGTGCTTCACCACCAGCAGGGCTCACTGTGCATGGTCCTGGGCTCGTTGCTCCTCCTTGTGTTAGAGCCACGCCCCACTTTGTGCGGCTGAGTTTGGGTACAGCAGATACGTCCGTGCTCTGTCCGGCACCTGCAGTGGGTATGAGTGTCACCACCCTGTAACGCTCAGACTCAGTTCTGTTCAGGCTAGGTTTACTCAGTCATGTCTCTGATTATTCTCAACAGTTATAATTGGACACAAAACTAAAAACCTGACAAGAAGGGTCAGGGTGAGGTTACATACCCTCCCTGTGTTTCGGTTAATCTTAGTGCCACATTCTCCGGCCATAATCTCATTCCTCTTCCAGTCCTGCATAACCCTCCACCCAAAATAGCCTCTTGCTTATTTATGTTGCCCGCACAGTGAAATAATTCCTCAGGGCCTCTGTAGCTGCTCCTCATGTCTTCGACCATGGTTGCAGCAACTGCACACACAAAGTTATTTGTGGACACAGGAAGCCTCAGCAGGAGCCTGAGGATCTGCTGAGTCCCAGGTCTGCTGCTCCCGCCGGGAAGGAGCAGAACTCACCTTGTGACGACCTGAGTCAGGCATTCACCAGGAGTGTATCAACTCTTCTGTCTGCTTAATGACCTGACATGACCACATACAGACACTGGTCAGGACTTTGAGGCTTATGTGTCCCCTTCTATCTGCATGTCTTCCTGGGGAAGCCAGGACCCTGTTTAAGCAGAGCCTAAAGTTGAGAGAATAGAAAGCTTCAATCACACAGTTAGGCCACTCTGCTTCTTTTACTGGCTACTTGTCAAAGCATATATCGCTTTTTGTAAGACAATTATATTGCTCACAGAGCCCCACCTTCTTCATAAACCGTGTTCCTTTGCCTAAGGCAGCTGCATGTGAGACAATGATAATGGTTAGTCTGTGAGCAGGTGCACGGTGGTCTGGCTGGGCCAGAGAAGGGGGACAGCAGTGCCGGCACATCTCTCCTTCTCAGGAGGACAAACACGTCCTCCCAAGGTGTAGGGCATGTGCACAGAAAGGCCGTCATCACGGCTGGTTGGTCTTCTCCAGGACTGGCACCGTATCTGGGGATCTGCTTCAGTCTCTGCTGTGTCTACTTGGACTTCTCATCTACACATATATTTATTCAGAATTTTATACCTCTAATCTTTCAATCTTGTTCCTTCCACTCTCCTAACCACCCAGCCATATCATTTCCTCACTGCCCAGGAGTTTTTTTCTTAATCTATGTCCTTTCTCCTAAAACAGGAGGTGAATGGCCGGGCGTTGTGGCAGGCGCCTGTGGTCCCAGCTACTTGGGAGGCTGAGGCAGGAGACTCGTTTGAGCCCAGGAGTTGGAGGTTGCTATGGGCTGTGATGCCATGGCACTCTACCCAGGGGGATAGCTTGAGGCTCCGTCTCAAAAAAAAAAAAAACCAGGAGGTGAAGCAGTTGATAATACTGTGTACTGCTTGCAGGAGTGTGCAACCAGCGGGCCCACAGGCTGCGTGCTGATTTTGTGAGGACTGTTCTGCCTGTCTGTGGGGTCGGGTATCACAAGAGCTGTGCATGGACCTTTTCTTCCTTTTCTTTGGTAATCAGCTTTCATTAGTGTTTGTGTAATGTGTGGCCCAAGATGAATCTTATTCTCCCAATGTTTGGCAAAGAAAAAAAATGGACACCCTGGCTTACTGCTTTGTCTACTGAAAGGGTTTCCTTACTATTGTCTTTCAGGGTCACCCCTGAAGGCACGGTGTGTGCTGTGCAGTGCATTCACCCAAATATCCCAGCCTCAAACTATACTCCTGGTGTTTCCTCTCTGTCAGCTGGCCGAAGAGAACATTCTCATCAGCCTGAGGCCATAGGTGTGAGCCAGTGATAAACATCAGTGCTACAGAGACAGGTGAATGAAGGTTTGGACCATCCTTTGTAGAACTTCCTTTGGCTCCTCAATCTGCTGAAGGCCGATTTCAAAGGCACAATCTCCCTTGCTTCATGGACTTCTGCTGGGCCTGCCTGCTCATCAAGTCGTAGTGATGCGTGATGCAGAAACTATTGATGATGATGAAGGCCCGTGCTCACACTGTCACCTGGCTCACCATCGCCAGGTATGCAGTCTCTCCATCTCTATCAGCGGCTAGCTGCACACCAGAAGCCAGTTCAGGAATGGAATCTGCCTAATATGACAGAGTCTCACTCCCAGTCTCTAATACCTGCACTGGGCTTCACACTTCAGGCTCGTAAGAGATACCACACGGCTGCTCAGGGATACCAGGGGCACCACTGGGTCTGTGGGATCCAGGTGCCCATGTTGCTGTGCCATAGCCCATTTGGGCTACAACAAGCCACCACACATCGGGTGGTTTATACAGGACAGAAATTCAGTTTTCCGAGTTCTGGCGTTTAGGAAATACTAGACCCCATGGCCCCCAGATTAGGTGTCTGGCGAGGGCCAGCTTTCTGGTTCACAGATGGTGCCCTTTTGCTGTGTCCCTACATGTAGGAAGAAGTAAAACGTCTCTCCTGAAACTTTTTTATAAGGGCACTAATCCCACTCATGAGATTCCTACCCTCATGACCTAATCAACTCTCCTGAGCCCCACCCTATGATGCCATCAAGTTAGGTGTTAGCATTTAACATCCATTTTGGGAGGATGGAAACATCCATTCTGCAGAAGGCAGGCACCCTTGCCCTGCCTCCGGCACCTGTGAATGTTTTCTCTTTCTCTGAGAATCACGTAAAATCAGCAGCTGCCCACATCACCCAATACATGGGTCAGGTGAGGTGTATGCTGTCTCAAAATCCAAAGGAAACTGCCAACTGATGTTCTTCCCTACTGGTAGGTGACACTAGATGCAATAACTTGTCCTTTGATTTTGGTGTGACCCAGCGTGCCCAGACCAGTGGACTTCTAAGAATGTCACTATGTGGCACGTAGACTCTAAATAGTCATTGTTCCACCCCACCCCCCCACACACACATTTTAGAGTGGCTGTGGCTTGCTAAGGCACCTGCAGTACATGAAATTTCAAGCTTCTGTGGCCAAATAAATGAAGGAAAGCAAGACCTTCACCTATGGCCAAGTGAAGAGATTGGCAAATGGTCTGCCCAAAGACAAATATAAATTTAGACAAAATTGACAACAATCAGCTCAGCAGTCTGGAAATTTAGTAAAGGGAAACAACACTCCAAACCTCATGCTTGAAAATCTGTGAACTCCAGGAAAGAGTCGTTGGAGCTCTGTACTACGGCTTCGGGTGCTTCCGCACCTGCTTCTAGCTTGGCAGCGGCAAGTTTCTGCCAGGGCGGGACAGACTGTGAGTAGAGACACTTCTCTGCCAGAGTTGACAGGGACCAGATTATCTTGGAACCAGAGGGGAAATGCCAAGCCCAGAAACTCTGTCCATGGCAGTGGCTACTGGGAGGTAGGCCAGAGAGGGAGGGCCACAAGTGGGCTCCGTCAGTCCGGGGTTGCCATTTCAGCTGTCGTAAGTGATGTCCTGGCTGAGGCTCACGACCAGAGAAAGATGAAGATATTCACGGATCCCTGGTCTCAGGGTTTCAAAGTGTAATGTGTGAGCACAGGGCACCTGGAAGGACCTGGTGGCAGGTAAGACTGGGCACCCAGCACACAGATTCTATTACCATTCCACAGAAAAACAAACAAACAAGAAAAAATAAGAATCCTTGCAGAAATGGTTTATTCTAGGGATAAAGAAAGGAGTATCAAAGATGAGCATTTAGTTCCACAGAACACCAGAAAAAAGGAGGCATTCAAAAATATCATCAGGGAATGTCCAGGAACCAAGTAGCCACTGAAAGATTGGACAAAGCTCAGACAACTGGACAACATAAGCAGCACCATAAAAATACAGTCTTCAGCTGCAGCTCAGAATATGAAATGCATATCCTTAAGTCTATAACGATCAATGAACAGGGAGTAAGTAAATGGGGGACACGGGACAAATTGCCCGTGTAGGAGAATGTCAAATCCTTCTGTAGGATTTTTCCCTCTGGGAGGTGAAACATAACCCCCTACTCCATACATGCCGGCTGCATGTACGGACGTCTGCCAAAGGGTGCAGCGTGGAAAGACAGGAGAAGAGCAACTGTCTGGTGGGTAAATCTGTCGGTTACTACCGCTACTACCTCCGCCAGGGATCAGTCCATGATATGGTGCGATGAAAAAGATGCTTTTTCTCTGTTCTCTTTCTCCCTCAAATCTATAACTCCAACTAGACCCCATGGAAAACACCAGGCAACCCTCAATTAAAGGACATATGATAAAATAGCAGAGCACTACTCGTCAAAGCTGTCAATGTCATTCATTCAAAACAAATAAAAAAAAAATCTAAGTAACTCTCACAGTCTGCAAAAGCCAAAGGAACTTACTGGTTAAACGTGAAGTCAGATCCTGCTTCAGATCATGGAGAAATTTGAATAGAGTGAGTAGTTTAGTTAGTAATGTGGCATCGATAGTAGTTTATTAATGGTGAAAAATGCACCCTGCTAATGTCCTATGTTAATGATACAAAATGCTGGGTATGTAGGAAGTTCATTGACT
This sequence comes from Galagoides demidoff, assembly GCA_963574575.1. NCBI lineage: Eukaryota > Metazoa > Chordata > Mammalia > Primates > Galagidae > Galagoides > Galagoides demidoff. Next base: position 14,742 of record CAUYQV010051755.1, on the reverse strand, counting down.
GTCTCTGTGACATTTCTTTAAATCCAAAGCTATCATAATATAAAACATTTATTTTAAAAATATATAAGGAAAGTGAGGCAGAATTAGGCTTGAAAACAGTTGAGTGGTTTTTTAATTTCTAATTAATATAGAATACCAATATGTTTGGTTACATGGATCACTTTTATTATGCTTGATTCAAGGGTGTAAGAGTACCTGTCACCAGACAATGCTCCTTGTCCCATTAGGGTTTTTGCCATACCAGCCTGCTTGATTTCCACTGAATTTTACTTCCTTCCGTGCACGTGTGTGCTCACCCTTTAATTCTAATTCAGTAGCGAGTAACGTGGTCTTTGCTTTCCATTCTTTAGATGCTACACTTTGGGTAATCATCTCCAGTTCCATCTAAATTGTTGCAAAAGGTATTAATTCATCCTTTATGTGGCTGAGTAGTACTCTAAGGATTACACACACCACAGTTTGGTAATCTACTTAACCGATGGGCACTTGGGTTCATCCCACAACTCTGCAGCTGTGAACTGCCCTGTAATCAACATTTGCACGCAGGTGTCTTTTTGATAAAATGACTAGTTTTCTTTTGTGTATATTCCTGGTGGTGGGATTGCTGGATCAAACGGCAGGTCTATTGTTAGTTCTTTAAGGATTTTCCACTGAGGCTATTCTAGTTTTCAGTCTTACCAACAGCCCAAGTTTTAATTTTTTTTAATTTTTTTTGAGACAGAGTCTCACTATGTTGCCCTCGGTAGAGTGCTATGGCGCCACAGCTCACAACAACCTCCAACTATCGGGCGTAAGCAATTTTCTTGCCTCAGCCTCCCAGGTAGCTTGGACTACAAGGAACCTGCCACAAGGCCCAGTTGTTTTGTTGTTGTTGTTGCAGTTGTTTAGCTGGTCCGGGCCAGGTTCGAACCTACCACCCTCAGTGTACATGGCTGGCGCTGAGCCAGCCTGAGTTTTAAGTGTCTCCCCTACTCACAGGCAGCTCCTTCACAGGAGTGCTGAAGTCTTACCAGCTGACCCCTGAAAATTCAGACATTCAACTAAAAATAAAAGAACATCCAAACAAATGCATAACAAAAAAACTCAGCAGAGACATTAGGGCTACTTACTACAGGAAATATAAACTTCATTGCTTTAGCCCCGGCTTGCATTTAAATGAACTAATGAACAAAACAAAAACACAACAATGTCAGAGAAAAAATCCCAGCGACTTGACTTCCCCTTTCCCCCCTCCTCTTCCTTCCCTTCCCCCACCTTCCACCTTTCCAGCCTGTCCAGCCTGCCTTTGCTGCAACATTTCTTGAGAGGTGACTATGGACCCACTACAGCAGTGAGGGTTTTAAAAAATATAGGTGAAGGTCTCAAAACTGAATTTCTAGTTCTAAATTCTTTTCTGTAAATGAGTATCCATTTACATGGAGCAATAGACTATTAACTATGAATAATATAAAATCCGGCTTTGATGTTACCTCTTATTTCCCTAAACCCACTGGGCAGGTTGGTAGGATGTCCTTGACTCCAGAGCCTCCTTCTGCCTCTGGCTTCTGATTAGCCCAGTAAAGACATGGCAGAGACTGAAGGCAGAAAAGAGGCTGAGTAACAAACCAGCGGCTCAAATTACCAACGCTCTGCCATTCCAAACGGTGAATGTGGCCTGAATTAAGCTGGCACGTTATAGTCAAGGCCTAGAGGCAGCAGCTAATTTAAGGTGGGTGTGATAAAGTGATAAAGTCTGATTGCAAATGGCAGTTATAACAGTGGCATATATCACTGGTCCCTAAGGAATCCCCCACCTCAAGGGTAAAATAAAATTAACCACTGGCCACAATATAATAGGACATTCCTAAGGGCTGTGCGACTCAGAAGTGAATCATCTCCTGATATTCAGGTAGAAGAAGCTTGGGCTTCTCCTGAATTAAAACATGAATCTGAATCTTAATAGCATGCAGATATCATAAACTGCTTGTAGAAACAGCAAAGGACAATATATAATCAGGAAGCAGCATTTCTTGTTCCAGAAGCGATGATTGGACAACCTACTATTTGCCAAGCACTGTGCGTGCTCAGAGCTTGCATCCACATTTGCTCATTGTACTAACTCTGCAATCTGGTTGTCATTAAACACATTTGTCACACAGGAAGGGAGCTGCAGCTGTGAGACGTGCAAGGATCACTTCCCTGGGTTCCTGCAACAGGAATAAAAGGGGTTAGAACCCCGTCTCACCCTGAGGTGAGGCCTTCCTCACTGGATCACCGTGCTTGGCAACCACTAATGCTATTCAGTAGAGCCCAGGTACTCATGCCCATGATGCCTACCTAGCTACCTGGGTCAGAGTCCAACAAGGACCCTGAAACCACACCAGTGTCCGAGATCCACAAAGGTAAGTAGGTGACGCTAACAGACCATATGGTGTAATGCCCAGAGCAGCTACTTCTTAAGAGGTTGGAAGACAGACTGGGGGAGGTTGGGATTATTAGAATTTAGAGGTTTGGAAGACAGTCTTTCTCAGCTGAAACAGAGGTCTTGAAGGGGAACCTTCCTTGTCTAGACTCTTACTTAGACGCGAAGAAGTGATCCTACTGTTTTTTGGTTAAAGGGAAACGGGGTTAGATGAGGCCAGCTTTTGCATCACAAAACAAAATCTATCAACATGGGTTTGTAACTTAGGGTCAGTAGCTTCAGTTTCAACACACTCACTGGGGCCATATATTCAGCAACACAGATATGCCTTTTGAAGCTTTCAGAAATTCTCATAGGTTCAACTACAAGAATCACTCCCACTACTGAAATTAACTACCCCTGGAGCTGCTGTGAAGTATTTTGTTCTCAGGGTGCCATTGCTTGCCAAAAAAAATTCAGAAACTCATTGATATAATATATAATTTATGTTCAATTTTATTTATGAATTAATAATTTTTCTTTGCATTTTCGTACTTCAGAATCAGTACAGGTGGGGCATTGGTATATTTATCATACACTCATGACTAAATATCGCTCCCCTGCTGAAAGCTTACATAAAATACTTACTTAAGGATAATTATAATACAAAACCTTATTCAAATACCAGCTTTATTTAGGAGATTTTTTTATATTTGTCTTTACAACAGTGTAATTGCTTTGACCTTAAGCCACATGTATCTTTTTGTATACACATATTATGCTATTTATAAAGCAGTTGGCATGTTAGCTTTTCAAATATATAGGAGCTTTTTAGTAAAATGAGTTATTATTATTGTTATTAAGAATGTATAGACCAGCAAAAATAGTTACTGAGCATGACATAAACACAGCATTCTCTTGGAGACACAAAGATTTGTAGACTGCATCACCTGTAGTATCTCATTAAAAGTGAAGATGCACTAAATTCCATCACTGCTATAAACATTCAAAGAAAATAAAAAAAAATCTCTATAAACCCATTGACATTGAGGCTTTCAAGGATAAAGTGGAATCTGAGCTCAGTCTTGAAGAATAATTGCTCTCTGCTCACATTCATAACCACACAGGGAACACCGCACCAGCACTTAAATTAGTCGTGTCCTGTTCTAACACTGCCAGAAGTCTGTGCGTTTCTTAGAGAAAGGAGTTTTGCCTTGTTTGTCTCTGAACATTTACCTTAAGGATTATCTCTTAATTTTATCCAAACTTAGGTTGTAAAATGCTGGATTAAACACTAGGTTAGGAAAGTCAAGACTCCCATTCTTATATCGGCCCAGGGTCTCACCAGGAAGAAAAGTCTTTCAACACAGAGGGCAATGTGCTTCACACAATGGTCAAAACATCTCCTGTACCCAAATACCCCAACGGAAGGAAAAATTGACAAGGCAAAGACGATCACTATGTACCATTCAGCGAGTCTTGACAAATGTGTTCCCTTGTCGAAACACCAGCCATCTTGATGCAGGATATTTCCCTGAACCCCCACAACTTCTTCATGTCTACGCCGCACACCTCTGAGCAGAGCCAACTGCCAACTACAGTTTTGCTTTCTATTATTATAGACTAGTCTGCGTTTCACACATGTAGCATCATGATGCCCTACATGTATCTTATACCTCTGCTGGTTTGTGCCTGGCTTCTTTTGTGCTGCAAAATAATTTTGAGTTTATCACGTTGTTTGATGCATCAGTAGTTGGTTCCTTTATATGCTGAGTAGTATCTAATCGTGTAGTTTCTCTGTTCAACAACCATTTGTTCTGGTTATTATGAACAAATATCGTGAACATTTGAGGGCAAACCTTTGTGTTAATGTATATAGATTTTTTCATTTTGGGGGGTAGATGACAATAGTTTCTTCTTTATAGGACTATTTTTTGGTCATTAAGTTATAGAAACAGAAATGATATTCAAACAATATAATTATACATCATAAAAGATAAATCTGACCAACTATATTTGAATATATACATACTTAGTATGACATTTCCTCTCCCATTTTAAAAATATTTCTGTTGGTCATCCTAGTTTATGTTAAAATATTTAACATCATGTTTGGATAAGGGCAGAGCTATTTATGTAAAAGAGCAACTATTCTACAGAACAGCTCAAAAATGAACTTTTTTTTTTTTTTTTTTTGAGATGGAACCTCAAGCTATCCCCCTGGGTAGAGTGCCATGGCATCACAGCTCATAGAAACCTCCAACTCCTGGGCTCAAGTGAGTCTCCTGCCTTTGCCTCCCAAGTAGCTGGGACAACAGGTGCCCACCACAACGCCCGGCCATTTTTTTGGTTGCAGCCATCATTGTTGTTTGGCGGGCCTGGCCTGGGGATTCAAACCCACCACCTTAGGTGTACGTGGCTGGCACCTTAGCCGATTGAGCCACAGGCGCTGAGCCCAAAAATGAACTTTTAAAATAGATTCAGTTTTTCAATGATGTTTCAGAATATTTCATTTGGTTTCATTGAATCTGTAGACATGTTAACAATATCTATGTTTGTATATTGATTTTATATTCTTAATAAAGTTGAGAGAAAAATATTTCCTTTTAAATTTATACTCAATATTAAATGCTGCTTCAAATGAAAATCATCTAAATGGGCAGAGTCCACAGCAGTAGAAGGGCATAGCTGTCCAAGCTATAATATTTGAGTTTAGTTTTGTCTAAATGACATTTTCTCTGGATGAATGTCTCTATCTTCTGACATCCCAGTTGCCTCTATTTTTCCATATGTGATTGAAACTTTTATCATGACGGAGTGTACTGGGTAATTGCCTTGTCACTCAACTATGTGTTTATTAAATTAAAACAACCAAATATATATGATCTGAAAAAGAGAAAATGGAATTTTTTCTAAACATTTATACAGAACAAAAGAGAAATTAGAAAGAGGTATAGGAAATATTCTGATGGTCACCAAATATTCCAATTGTTCCCTCGCACTGCCCCAGCCTTCTTGAAGTTGGGTTTCACCACGTGTGTTGGGCACCGTCATGCTGTCATTTGGGGGTAAAGGATTAAACATCTAACACGCTTTCACCCTTTTCTTTCTTCTCTGGGTAATGCCTTTAGTGGTCTCAGGATGAGGAAACGAGATGGTGAATACCCAGGATTAAAAAATTGACATAACCTAAATTTCTGTAAAGTTCTCAGATCCTGGGGAACTGTGTATTATGGTACCTGCCATTCCTTATTCCAGCGGAAATACATGTGTTCTGATACAGCTTAAATGCCTGTTCATATTTCATTCCTAAGAATATTTGCAGGCTGTTTAGGTCCAAAAGAATAGCTTGCTTGTGATAAAAATTTTAATATGCTGGAGAAATTAATATCGAACTGCTAAGTAACACCTCATTTTCAACGGCATGAAGAAAATAATTATCATCAAAGATATCCTGAATTCAAAGGTCAAAGCAAAAAATAAACTTCTCATCTGAGGAGCCATTGTAAGATGATCATGTAGCTATTATTACATGAATAATTTGAGATCTTGAGCATCTAATTATCCATAATGATAATATCACGTAAGGAAATAACAAGTAAATCAGTATTTCCAAACTTGATTTATGCAGCAAATTCTAGTTGATATGATCTATGAAGGCCCCAAATATTCCCACGGACATAAATTTAGCCCTTATCTTTCCTAATCCGTAATAAACATTACTTTTTCAAAATTTTTTTTTTACAAAAGCCCTTGAACAGAGCTCTCCCACCTGCACTGGACCCTTAAATGGTTTCTTGCCAGCGTATACGGAGAAGGTGTTATCAATGTAGCTGAATTACTTTTGAGTAAAAACCTTGCTTTTGGGAGCTCCGTGATCAGTGATGGGGGAAGAATAATTTTCGTGGCATATTTTTCTAATTGCCGAAAAAAAAAAATCTGTTTCCTTACAGTACTCTAAAAAGAAGTTTATTAATATAAGATAAGGGAATTACTATTATTTCTCTAAAACTATGATCATTGAGACATCTGTAGTAGCGGAATGTGAGTATTCCACCTTACATCACAAGTGAAAGAAGACCATGAAATCCAGGAGACTGCAGGGGAAAGTCAGCCACGCGGGCGGAGGCTGCTGCCCGGAAGCGGCCCTCGGGGCGGCCTTGGCCGTGTGTGGGGGGGGGGGGGGCGGGGGCGGGGAGGCGGGGGTCCTGCTCCGGTTTCAGAAGGGTTCCCGCTGCTCCTGGTGCCAACGCTGTCACGGGAACGGTACAGCTGGTGCTGAAAGAGCTTTCCTTCTGAGGGTCTGGGGCTGGGCGCGTGCTGGACAGAGGGCGCCTGTGTCCCCAGCTCCCGTGTGAACCCGGCTCTGGGTCTCCCCAAGACGCGAAGGGTGTACGTCTTGCACGCGCTGTCCCCCGTGTGTCGCCCAGGGACGGAGCGCGCCCGCGGACTCCCCGGGGACAGGGTTGGGAAGGTCGCGCTGGTTCCCCTTTGGACTTCGCCCCTTGCGCCTCTGGCCTTTGCTGGACGTGCTTCCTGTTCTTTCTCTGTAATAACCCTGACCTCGAGTTCTCTAGTCCTCCCAAGGCATCGTCACGTGTGGGGCTGTCCGCTCAGGAACTTTCAGGTTCTCTCTATGAAATCCCAGGCATCCTGCAGCAACTGCTAATTTTTGGAATTAGGTGATATAATAAAAATGACTGAAAGTATTCCTGTCTGTGGACACGTTTCTGCATGTTCCATTTTACACACATAGTACGTTCATCGTGGGCAACATGTATGTGCTCGGTTGGAAGCAGGTAGAATTAAATTTCTCCAGAAAAAAAAAAAGCACAACTAATGCGCTTTGTATGAAAACACAAAACAATACATAGGTGTCATGGTTAGAGCCCAGCTCAGAAATCTGTCTTTAAAATAACCATAATGTCTTAAAAATAAACATAAATGTCTTATCTCATATATTATAATAGTTTGTTTTATAATTCTATAACAAATTGCTCTGCTAAAAAAAATTAGTTTAAATAAAATGAGCACCTGGACCGGTTTTCTGTTCTTTTTCGAAGTATCTTTAACTCTGTCTGCAATTTCCACATGTATTTACTCATCTCTCAGCCTACTTTGCAGCATCAGCTGTATAACCGCACACAAATTCCTTTAATTCAAATGCGCTATTGGCTCTGTGCCCTTAGCACAATGGTTAGAGCGCCACCCACATACACTGAGAGTGGCGGGTTAGAACCTGGCCGGGGCCTGCTAAACAAAAATGAAGACTGCAACCAAAAATAGCCAGCGTTGTGCCAGGTGCCTGTAGTCCCAGATACTTGGGAGGCTGAGGCAAGACAATCACCTAAGTCCAAGAGCTGGAGGTTGCTGTGAGCTGTGACTCCACAGCATTCTACCCAGAGCAACATAGGGGGACTCAGTCTCAAAAAAAAAGGGAACTGTTACACTGACTTCAAATGCTGAGGGATCATTGGAGGTTTTATTTGGGCGTAATCTACAAGTTTGAACTTTGGTGACAGTGGGATGACTGAGAGATGAAATGCCATATTGTAAAAAATTAACTAAAGCTTTATGTTACCTATAACTTGTCTCTATAACCACACTTTCAGGAGAGGTGGACCAGGTACTGAATTATACGATTTCTCCAGATATGTAGAAACCACACTATCGTATATATCACATATTTTAAAACTGTTCAGTTGCTTGCACTAAATGTATATCATATACATTTTATTTGTATTTTAGCTGATAATTTCTTTAAGGAGAAAACCTTGATATATTTTCTTTTTTTTCTCACCCAGAATTAAATAGTAATAGTCAATTAATATTTTATAGCAAGATTTTAGAACTTTCATACCACACATTCCAAGGGACATCAAATTTGCTGACCAGCAGACTTACGTAGAGCAGCCAATTTTGAGAATAAGAGCACAATCTAGTGACGCGTGCCAGGCACTTCCAAGAGTCATAGGTCTGGAAAAGGGTGGAGTCGGTGGAGGGAAGTGTGATGGCTGTGGTCGCTGGATTCATCTATTAAATTATATGTAATTTGCTGTTATGTAAAAATTATTATAATAATTATATTATAAAAATATATAAATATAATCAATACATAAATAAATATTATCAATAATTTAGGCTTCTTCTTCTTCATGTTCACCTGGTCAAGCAATTAGCAATAAATACTTAAGCAATTATTGATACATACTAAAAGAACTTTTATATATAAAAGGAATCTCCCTTTTACTATGGAAAATAATTTATAATTGAAGCAATCAGCCTTAGAAATGTGCTTGATAAATTTATATTTTCTAAATTCTTACTTATTTTTGTGTGTGTATAGTTTCAATAATGAATATATTTGTTCTAATTTATTTGATTTCCTAAAAACAAATCATCTTTACTTTCTCTTATTTCATTACATAATATCTAATTTGCATTAGGTAATTGTCTCCAAAACATTGCCAGAGTAACAGACATTATATCATTTGGTATAAAATTTTCTGGACGTAGTTATCAATTCCTATTTTCCTAATGCTAACTGAATACATTGTTTAAATTACTTGGCATCCTTTTCCTGAATTGGTACTCCGTGACTGACAGCCAATGATTTTCCGAGGCATACTGATCAAAACTCTACTCATCTTCTAAAATTTAGCTGTCAGTAAAATTAGGATTTGATACATTTTTATACTGGATTAATCACATTCTTATGTCATATTTGCTTACACATTCTAATACAAAAGTAAGATCATACACAGTAAACTAAAAAGGAATAAGAACAGTGGAGATTGACTTATCTTGATGGTTTTATAAAATAAATACCTAATTTTTTTAAAAGTATAAATTATTTTTATACAGCTATCACACAGCTAACAGGAACAGTGCAAATGTTTAATTATACATTGATTTCTGTTTAAACAACGTCTTTGCCTATTTGCAATAAGGAACACCTGATGGAATCCTTCAGAAGTTTCTGAGATTGTGATAGTAAAATACAAAATAGTCATTTGAAGAAGTCTTATATGAAGTCAGAGGACTGTAGTGAGTTTGGTAAATTCTTAATAAGTGGCAGAGATGGACGTAGATGTCAGAAATCTGATCTGCCTTCTGTATGCTTGCTATACCCTTATTTGCACTGCACAGAGGAAAAATTCATTTGAATGCATGCTTTGTTTTAACCTGTCAGAGTTCGTTTAATTAAGTAAATTAAAAGGGTTCAAGTGTTTTTGTGGCATGGATGAATTGCATCGTGCTGAAGTCAGGTGCAATTTATGCCATATATATACCCTTTATGGCCATATATACCCCTCATCCTGCTGACACTAGTGACAATATGTGTTGGTTTTACTATTATTGAGATACAACACTTAGAATACTTAGAATAATGGTTTCTACTTCCACTAAGTGGCTACAAAAGACATGATCTCATTCCTTTATACGGCAAAGTAGTGCCTCATGTACACGCACACACACACATACACACACGTTTTCTTTATCCACTCATCAGTAAGGGGTACTTAGGTTGATTCCAAATCTTTGTAATTGTTAACTGCGCTACCATAAACATTGTAGTGCAGGTGTCTTTTTTTATAAAATGACCTCTTTTTCCTTTGGGTAGTTTCCCAGGAGCAAGTTTTCTGGATTGAATAGTAGGTCTACTTTTAGTTCTTTGAGGAATTTTTAGACTGCGTTCCATAGAGGAATATACTAGTTACATTATCAACAACAGTGTATAAGCTTACCCTTTTCACCACGTCTGTGCCAACATCGCTTATATTTTGACTTTATAATAATGGCCATTCTAACAGGGGTAAGGTGGTATCACTTTGGTTTTAATTCACATTTCCCAGATGACTAGTGATGTTAAATGTGTATTTATTTATCTGTTGTCCATTTGTCTACATCCCTCTGAAAAATATCTGTTCAGTTTGCCCACTTTTTTATGTTTTTTTTTCTTGTTCATTTCTTTGTATATTCTGGAAATTAGTTCTTTGTCAGGTGTACGGTTTATGAATATTTTCTCGCATTCTGTGGGTTACCTGTTTACTCTGTGCAGAAACTCTTTAGTTGAGTCCCATTGATTTACTTTTATTGTTACTGTGTTTTCAAAGTCTTAGTCATAAATTCTTTGCCTAGACCAATGATTTCCAGAAGACAATTTCACCTGTTTTCTTCCAGAAGTTCTGTGGTTTTTGATCTTACATTTAACTCTTTTATTTATCCTGAGTTACCTTTTGTCTACAGGAGACAGGGATCCAGTGTCATCTTTCAGCAGGTGGCTGTTCAGTTCTCTCAGGACATTTATTAAACAGGTCGTCCTTTTCCCAGTGTATGTTTTTGTCTGCTTTGTTGAAAATTAAATTGGTTGTTGTTGTATGGCTTTATTTCTGCGTTCTCTATATGGTTCCAATGGTCCATGCACCTACTTTTATAATAGTATCAGACTGTTTTGTTTATTGCAACTTTATGGTATAATTTGAAGTCAGGTAATGTGACATCTCCACATTTGTTATTTTTGCTTCAGATTGCTTTGGCTATCAGCCTCTGTTTTGGGTCCATATGATGTTGAGAATTTTTTTTCTAAATCTGCAAAAATTGATTGTATTGGTATTGTGATGGAAATTTCATTGAATCTGTATATTGCTTTAGTCAGCATAGACATTTTACTGATTTTGATTATTCCAATATACTATCAAGGGATGTTTTCCATTTATTTGTGTGTTTAATCAGTGTTTTATAGCTCTCCTTGTAAAAATTGTTCACCTCTTTGGATAAGTCCATTCTTACGTATTATATATTCTATGCAGATATTGTAAATGATATGGAACTCTTGATTTGAATCCCAGCTTGACTGTTAATAGTACATGAAGGTGCTACTGATTTATGTACAGTAATTTTGTAACCTGAGACTTTATTAAGTCTATTTATTAATTCTAGGAGTCTTTTGGTGGATTCTTCGGTTTTCTATCCTACTGAAACTGTTCCATAATATTGAGGAGGCAATCCTCTCTAGCTAATTCTAAAAAGGCACTATCACATTAATACCAAAGTCAAGAAAGAACACACAAAAAAATGAAAAGCATAGGCTGGTATCCCTAGAGTTCTCGATATGAGCAAAGGTGCAAAATTGTTCAATAAAATATTGGAAAACTGTACCCCATAAAGGTAATTCACAATCATCAAGTGGGTTTCATCCCATGGATAAAAGGATGGTTCAACATACGCAAATTAATAAAGATGATTTTCCTTATGAATAGTAAAAAAAAAAAAAACCCACATCTGATCATCTCAATGGATGCAGAAAAATAATTTGATAAAATCCAGCAGTCTTTTATAATAAAAAGTCTTCAACAAACTAAGCATATAAGGAATGACCATATCTCAAAATAATAAAAGCCATATGCTATAAACTTACAGCTAACCTTGTACCAAATGGGGGAAGTTCAGGGAATTCTCTCTAACACCAGAACAAGACAGGGAGGCCAGCTGTCATCGGCTCTATTCCACAGGGTCCTGGAGTCCTGGCTGAGCAATCAGGGAAGAGAAGGAGACACAGAGCATGGACATTGGTGCCGAGGAGGTCAAACTATCCCTGTGTGCCGATGTTATGATTTTGTTTCTAGAATTATTTTTAGTTTTGATCTTTAGCTCTATAATAGCTTTTTCACCAACAAACAGCTAGAAAATCTATAAAAAAAAAAAAACAATTTCCAAAATCTGTTTAAAGGCACGAAAACACTACCAAAGCAGCTCTGACATTAAAGCTAAATATTACAAGAAAAAAAAGAAGCCTGTAGAAGAGAGACTTAACTTCCACAACGTTTTGGTCCTCCTGGTATTTGCCCATTTTAAGAAGCAGCTGAAATTCTAAGTAGAGCCTTCTGTAGTCTCCAGAGGTTGCAGTGGAAGTGAAAAAAAGATTGAGTTCAGAATTCTCCAAGGAAAACTTGCCCTGGTAAACACACCAGGCTTTTATTGTGGATCCACTAATAATCACAATGTAGGAATAAAAACAAACCTAAATAAGCCAGTTCTCATAAAAATTCATGGCCAGTTTCAAGTGATTCAATCTTCATTTGGAACAAAATTACATTCCTTATTCCTCTATCCTAATTGATTATTGGAAGTATTACTCCCTTCTGGTGAGAAATAACACCAGCAAGATATTTAAATTATCTTTATATTTTTTAGACTCCATGTATCATTAATAAAAGTGCTATGCATGAAAAGATAAGCGTTAGCCAAAATTAAAAGATAAAAATGAATGAGGATTGTGTGATGAGCCATGACACATCACAATATTGCAGCTAACCTATAGGAACTTTAAGATAACTGAGCAATATTAAGGAGAAATTTTAAAAATACATGCAAAATAAGAAAAATTCTACAAGTGAAAACTATAAAACTGCCAATATGTCAATATAGAGCTCTAACCTGAGTTTAGACACACCTGAAGGAAGCAATAGTAAACCAGGGCTAGTTTGGAAGAAAATGCACACGTCAGGTATGGAGCCCAAAGGTAAGAAATGTACAGAAGTGAATGGAAGAGCCAAATGTAATATAGGAAAAGGTCAAACACAACTGGGAATGAAATCTGAGAAAAGGGGGGAATAAAAAATAAGATGTAACCAATATTTGAAGATGTAATAGATGAAATTTTCCCCCAAAGTGTGAAAAATCTCAATATGAATAATTGCAAATCTGTATAATCCCCAAAAGGGTAAATGCAGAGAAAACCATAAAAAATCATATCCTAGTACAATTGTTAAAATTTAAGACAAAAGATATGCACTTCCTCACTGGTAAAGAAGAGCTTTTCCGGGATTTTCATAAAGGCTTTGGTGGGTATTGAATGGTACTGGTATTTATAATCTATGACATGTTTATAACGAAAACAAGGATGGCATGTAATGTTAATTTTTACAACACGGCACAATTCATCTTTGACAACTATTTTAACATATGATGTAATAAATTAGCAAAATTGTTTGAAAACCACAATTATAAACAGTTGCAAGGACAAGAGCGTTTTTACTTCGTAGGAGCTGTGGTCACGGCCGCGTGATGCTCTGGAACTCCATAAAGAGCCCTGCATCCCCCCAAACACAGTGTATTTGTTCTTTTTGCCTCTTACTGTCACCCTGAAAGAAATAAGATAACCAAAACTTTGGCCCTGTCCAGAAAAGGTCGCAACTAATCATCCAGAGGGTACGAGGAAAAATCTGTTTCTTGAGTTACTCAAGCTGGTTACCTGGGATGTAGAGAAGCAGGTGAACACGGTTACTACTCAGAGAACATTCACTGAATGAACCCATGACTCTTGTTGCTGTTTCCAGGATAACTGGCTGTGAATCCCTGAAACGTGTTCTGTCAATTTGTAATATTTGTTATTGAAAACAGGCAAAATTGTAACTAAATTTTCTCTATTCTGCACATCCATGATTCTAAAAATTCTATCTTATCAGAAAACGTCTATCATTGTTACATGACATTGTTGCTCTTTAACACAGGTTATAGAAAATTTGGCCCTCAAGTTACTTAGAGTCTCTTCTTACTCAGAATGTGGCACGGGGCCCATTTTGCTCTTTATTTGAAGCTCTGCAAAACAGCAACTTGGGGCATGGGCCTTTGTTTCTGCATTGCTCTTTTCTCTCAACTGATATTCAACATTTGAAAATAGAGGATGAGAGTACACGATATCATAGGAAAATACAGGGGAAGGCAGTTATAGTTATTTAGCTTCCTACAGGAAATCTCTACTTGGAATAATGAAAAAAGAAAGTCAGCAGTACACTGGTCCAGTAAGGAGAGATGAGTAGGAGGAATAGAGAAGACGGTGAGACATCAATTTGCTTTTACAGTCTCCCTGACAGGGCAGTTAGAGACCAAAAGCCGGGAAGGAAGGATGAGAAAGAGCATCCAGGCAGTGCCCAGGAGAGCGAGTCCCCCCAGGGGAACACTTGTCTGCCCTGGGGGACGCTGGGCGGTGCGCAAATCATCGGCTTATCCAGAAACACATTCACATATTCCTTGAAAAAGGAGCCAAAATCTATCACACAGTTAATTAATTTGAGAAAGAATATATTAAAAAATATCAAGGATTATATTCAGGTCTTTGGAGGTTGAAAAATACTAAAAGTATTTTAAAGGAAAAAAATCACAAGAAAATAAAGGCATGAGCTTTCATATTTTTGTCAAGAAAAGACAGAAGATTAACTTTCTTTTTTTTTAAATTTTTTTATTGAATGATAACTATGTACATTAATACACTTCTGGGGTACAGTGTGGGGTTTTCACATGCAATCTGAAATACTTCCATCAAACTGATCAACACAGCCTTCATGTCATTTTCTCAG
>CAUYQV010051754.1:0-25830 GCA_963574575.1 Galagoides demidoff | reverse complement strand
AATGTTACTTCACTTCTTTGTGTATATGTTAAATTCTTACTGAATGTTGAAAAGTATATAAGATAATCAGTAAAGTTTAGCTGGGCCGCTGACCAGAGCGAGTCTCCGCCTCCCTTTATCATCTCGTCTACAGTTCCTTCTTCCTGTGTCTCCGATCAGAAGCTCCAAAGAACATAGAACAACAAACATGCGTGTGGTGACTGCCATTTCCCAATTTCCAAAACAACGGCCTCTTCCTTTCTGGGATCTTTCCCGTCTGAGTGTCTCTCCTGCTGCTTAACCAAGGTGGTGTCTTGCCAGACGGCACCCCATAGTGGCGACCTAATTCTGCTCAGAGTCCACAGTTCACCAATCTTTCCATGCATTATCTAATCTCCCCACAAACTGGGAACTGCAGTCCTCCATGATAGGGCTCATCCTACAGCCACTGTAGCCTGGGACAGAACCTTTCCTGGTAGTCTCTGCAGCTCCAGATCACACTCCAAGTCCAGCAATCCACCACCTTGCTGCACACCCCAAACTGCCTCTCCACACCAATATTCCATGCTTGGAACGATCTAGCCCACTCAGTCTCATCTGTTTTTCTAAGAGAGCTGAGCTAAGTATTCTTCCTGTCCACCATCTTGCTCCACCTCCTAAATTTCCTATTCTTTATGAAACATTTTATGGTTGACTCAATACTGTTATGCTAACCCCTTTCTATGAATCTTGTTTAAATCTACATTAGATCATCTAACTTTACATGTTTTCTTGATGTAGTAATTTTTATGTGTGTGTGTGTGTGTCTTATATACGTCATTGTCCTTTTGCCCACTCCATCTCAAATGGTCCAAACATTATTGGCCAGGGGCTGGATCTTATATAACCCTGTATTCTCTGGAGCACCTAGAGCTATGTTAGGAACATGGTGGGTTCATCAAATAATTACTCAGCAAACATTTATTCGGTATCTACAATTTGTAAAGCACCATGCTTACTACTTGGAATATAGACAGTAGAAAAAAGGCACATGATCTCTGTCTTCTTGGACCTTATAGTCTAGAGAGAATGATAATTTCCAGACAGTATGAAAAGTGTGTTCATAGGCAATGTACAGTGTAATCTATAATCGCATATAGAGGGACCACCTAAATTAACATATTTTGTGACTTGGAGTGAACTTAAAGACAAGATTACTGCTCTGAAATCCATGTTTTTCCTGTAGGTCATTCCTTAATTGGCCAAATTTTAATGAATTTTCATCTCTATATTTCTTTCTATAACCTTAAAATGCCTCTGAATAAGCATTTTCCTTAAGATTCTTCTGGCTTCCTCCTCTAAAAGCTGATGATGCTTTCCTTTTGTTTATATAACATTATTTTCTAGTAGAAAAGTTGGTGGGATGATTGAAAAGACTTTCAATCATGGAAAACCACAAGTCCAGTTATGCTATAATTAACATAAATATTTCTTTACCTAAGAGTTCTGGGGACAGAAGATGAAGAGTGCTTTTTTTTTTTCCTTCAGAGAATGCCACTATTATTTGAGATTTTTCTTTCACAAGAAAGAATTCATGTATTCAGTAGGCTGAAGCAAGAGAATAGCCTAAGCCCAGGGGTTGGAGGTTGCTGTGAGCTATGATGCCATGGCACTCTACCAACAGCAATAAAGTAAGACTATGTCTCTATAATAATTTTCCTTTTTTCCTTCTGGATAGATGCCAAGTAATGGTATTGGAGTATCAAACAGGAGGTCTAGGTTGAGTTCTTTGAAGTTTCTCCATACTTCTTTCAAAAAAGGTTGTATTAGTTTGCAGTCCCACCAGCAGTGTAAAAATGTTTCCTTCTCTCCACATCCGTGCCAACATCTGCAGTTTTGAGATTTTGTGATATTGGCCATTCTCGCTGGGGTTAGATGATATCTCAGGGTGGTTTTAATTTGGGTTTCTCTAATAATTAGGAATGATAAGCATTTTTTCATGTATTTGCTAGCCATTCGTCTGTCTTCTTTAGAGAAGTTTCTGTTCATCTCTCTTCCCCATTGATGTACTGGGATCATTGGTTTTTTTCTTGTGGATTACTTGAAGTGGTCTTAGTTACTAAGTTTTTGTCTCATTCAAAATATGCAATTATCCTTCCTATTTGCTTTGGTTGTTGTCTGTTTGGCTGTACAGAAGCTTTTCAGTTTAACTAAAACCCATGTGTTTATTATTGTTCTTGTTGCCATTGCCATAGCAGTTTGCTTCATAAAGTCTTTCCCCAGGCCACTGTCTTCCAGTGTTTTTCCTATTCTTTCTTTGAGCATTTTTTATCATTTAATGCTTTAAATTTAAGTCCTTTATCCACCTTGAATCAATTTTTGTGAGTGGAGAAAAGTGCAGGCCAGTTTCAATCTTTTACATGTGGATGTCCAATTCTCCCAGCACCATTTATTGAATAGGGAATCTTTCCCCCAGTGGATGTTCTTGTTTGGTTTATGAGTCATTAGGTAGTTGTAAGTTGATGGCTTCATTTCCTGGTTTTCCATTCAATTCCAAATGTCTATGTCTCTATTTTTATGACAGTACCCTGGTCTTTTCACCACTATGGCTTTGTAACATAGACTAAAATCTGGTATGGTGATTTCCCTTGCTCTGTTTTTATTACTAAGAACTACCTTAACTATATGGTTTTTTTTTTTCTGGTTCCATACAAAACACAGAATTATTTTTTTACAAGTCTTGAAAATAGGATGTTGGTATTTTAATAGGGATGGCATTGAATTGGTAGATTGCTCTGGGAAGTATAGACATTTTAACAATGTTGAGTCTTTCCAGCCATGAGCATGGTATGTTCTTCCATTTGTTAAAGTCCTCTGATATTTCCTTTCTTACAGTTTCATAATTTTCTTTATAGAGGTCCTTCACCTTTTTGGTTAGGTATATTCCTAAGTATTTCATTTTCTTTGGGGCTATGGTGAAGGGACTCATGTCCTTAATTAAACTCTCACCTTGGCTCTTGTTGGCATATACAAAGGCTACTGATTTGTGGACATTGATTTTATATCCTGAGACATTTCTATATTTTTTGATGACTTCCAAGCATCTTGTGGTTGAGTCTTTAGGGTTCTTTAAGTATAAGATCATATTGTCAGCAAAGAGGGAGAGTTTGATCTCCTCTCCTCCCATTTGGATGCCCTTTATTTTCTTGTCTTGTCTAATTATATTGGCTAGACCCTCCAGCAGTATGTTGAACAGTAATGGTGAGAGAGGACAACCTTGTCTGGTTCCACTTCTAAGAGGAAAAGCTTTCAGTTTTACTCCATTTAGTAAAATATTAGCTGTGGGTTTGTCATAGATAGCTTTGATCAGTTTAAGAAATCTGCCACCTTTGCCTATACTCCTCAGTGTTCTAATTAGAAAAGGATGCTGGATTTTATCAAATGCTTTTTCTGCATCTATCGAGAGGATTGTATAGTCTTCAAGTTTGCTTCTGTTAATACAGTGAGTAATGTTTATGGACTAATGTACATTAAATTAGCATTGCATCCCTAGGATGAGACCTACTCGATCATGATGCATGATTTTTTTGATAGTAAGCTGTAATTTATTGTCTAGGATTTTGTTGAGAATCTATATTTATTAGTGAAATTGGTCTGAAATTCTTCTTTTTAGTTGGGTCTTTTCTGGATTTTGTTATCAGGGTGATGTTTGTTTCATAGAACTTGTTAGGGAAGATTCCTTACTCCCCAATTTTTGGAATAATTTTTGCAGTATAGGAAAAAACTCTTGCACTAGACTATTTATCACAGATCAATTTACAATCACCAAAATGTGGAAATAGCCTAAGTGCCCTTTAACCCAGGAATGGATTGGCAAGCTGTGGTATATGTATACCATGGAATACTATTCAGCCATTAAAAAAATGGAGATTTTACAGCATTTGTATTAATCTGGATGGAGGTGGAACACATTATTTTTAGTGAAGCATCACAGGAATGGAGAAGTATGAGTCAGATGTATTCAACATTGATATGAGGACAATTAAAGACACAGTGAGGCATGGGGGAAGAAAAGAGCAGACAGAGAAAGAGGGAAGGGCTGAGGGAAAGGAAAAGAAAAGAAAATAATGACTAATTATCACATTAATTGGATTTAATTTTGACCAAAGTACATTGCTTAAACATTAATTTTTAATTCAACTTGTTAATATGTTGTTTAGGATTTATAAGTGAAATATGTTTGAAATTTCCCTTTATAATAATATAGTTTTTCCAATTTTAATATCAGATGTATCCAGTTGAAGTAGAATGAATTTGAAGTATTTCTTCTTTTTCTGTTGTCTATAAGATTGGGTATTATCTGTTTTTTGAAATTATCTCTTATTTTTATTTATAAATATTAGTTGTTTATTTTGTGAGACTTTGGGAAAAAATAATAAGAAGAAGTTAACTGATGACTCCATACTTAACCTTAGAGTCAAAGTATTCTATAATAGACATACTCTAATTTGACAACGTGAATGTTACTTTTTATTCATTCTTATTATTGCTCAATAAAAAAAAAGTAAGATTCTGTCTCAAAAAAAAAAAAAGAAGGAAAGAAATAATTCATGAGGTGATGCCTGTGGCTCAAGGAGTACGGCACTGGCCCCATATATCAGAGGTGGTGGGTTCAAACCAAGCCCCAGCCAAAAACACCAAAAAAAAAAAAAAGAAAGAAAGAAAGAAAGAAAGAAAGAAAGAAAGAAAGAAAGAAAAAAGAAAGAAAAGAAAAGAAAAAAAAAAGAAAGAATTTATGTTGTAACAAGCACTGAAACAAGCTCTGATTTTAGATGAAATATTTATTTGAAGGAAAATGTCAGACACCTTAAGCAATTCTATTTTTTCTTCAGTACCCTGTCTTTCTTCAATTATTTCTTCTTTCTTTAGAAGAGGAAAAAAGAAGACAAAAACCACCTATATTTTGCATGCTAAATTTTCAGTGGCCTGAACATCCATCCAAAACTGCTTCATATGGAGTTTTGTGGGAAATGATTATTTTTATTTGTGAGTACAGAATCTGTTTACACAAGGCTAAAGCTCCCATGAATTCTACTTACGTTTCAAAAGTATTTTACAACAATATTAGGTCTTTGGTTAATTAACCATATGAAACATGGATCAGATGAATATGAGGGATAGATTTATGTGTCATTTTGCAGAGACTTGTTGTGAAAAAGCTATTAGTATCTATGAAGATGTGAGCTGATAACACCTTCAGACTGCCATAAAAATGTGTATCTATGTTTCAATAAAGGAAAGTGAATAATCAGAAACACTAGACTATCAAATTACCTAATTTCTAATGGTGATCTTCGAGGTGCGCAAGTGGCAACTAGAGATGACATTTTGGATTGTGAAGCCCACAAATTATCTAATCATAGGCAACCACATACTCAATGTCTAACTTTATTCTAGAGTTCTACAGTTTTTGCTGAGGCTGGGTTTGAACCCATCACCTCCAGCATATGGGGCCAGTACCCTACTTTTTTGAGCCACAGGCACTGCCCATATTCTAGAGTTCTGGTTAACTGCACACATTAGTAAGACACAAAAAAGTAGACATAGTGCCTCAAGTGACTGCAAGTTATGCAGAGCTGAGGTGTGTGCATTTGTGTGGGAGGCTATAGTATCATTATGACACATGAGTAATTACAAATGTTGAATAGAAGTGTTAGGTAATTGCCCCAGAAAATCCCCTTCCCCCAAAAGCCCCTTCCTGCTTTCAACAGACCAAGATTAGCTATCTCACTCTCAAAGTTACAGCTCCTTTCCAAGAATAGGGAGTTGCCCTCTGAACAACAAGGAGTTGCCCGGTAGACATCTCCTTATCTCCCAGTCACAAAATTTGCCTCATATCCCTGTCCCAATTACCCCCTGAAAATTTCAAACTTATGGCCTGCCCCTAACGGCTCCTCCCACCAGAGCAGTAACTCCTTATTGGCTATTCTACCATCCCATCACCATTCTGAGACTTCCCTTAACTGAACCTATGTAATGGTGTCCTTTTCTTTTGGTCTCTCTCTCCTATTTTCTCTTCTCTTTTCTCTCCTCCTTGGTTCTGCTCTGCAGCATCCCTTCCTCACCAATAAAGATCTTTTGTACAAGCCGTGGTGGTCTGTGAGACCTCTGCCGGTCAAGTGCCACCCTTTCATCTGGTGTCAGAAGCGAGATCTAATTAGAGAATGCTCCCAATGATAGCTTCCACCCCTTCCATGGAGTTTTGGCTCCTGGAAACTCCCTGTCCTCTTCTTGCACTCCTGGCACTCACCACCACTTGGGCTTGTGTCTATCCGCCAAGGTGCTCTAACCAGCACTCAATAGCAGCCTCATTCTGACTTGGTGAGTACCCCTACAGAAGTGAGTTTTCCCTAATCATGGGCTGGGTTGCTTACATTCCTGGTGATTCACCTGTTTCTCAAGGCTTGAATTCCCTATTCCCATTGACTTTGTGTGGCTTAGCCCAGGGCTTCCGTGCCTCATACAAAAATTCCTGGTGCCAGGTCTCAAGCTCTCCTCGGTCCCAGGGGTCTGGCACTGATCTGGGGTATAGTGATGACTGTCCTAGACTGTGTTCTCATCCTCATGGCCAGCAACAAAGCAGTGGAGATGTCCACCCTTTGTCCTGGTTCTTGCGTGATTCTGCTAATGCTTTATTTTTGCAATGAATCGCCATGGGTGCAGACCATTCTGTCCCACCTGACTCCCCCTTGAGGTGCTTATTGTGCCACCTGGTAGAATTAGGATTAGATTTAAAGCCAAAAAATTTAATTAAACTCTCTACCCAGCTTTGGCCACTTTACAAGCTAGACAACCAGAGTATCTGGCCAAGCTATGGTTCATTTGATTTTTCTTTAATTTGAGATTAATATAACTATTGTGAGCACCTTGGAAAATGGAGTGAGGTCCCCTATGTTCAGGGCTTCTCATATCTTAGAACAAAGCCTAATTTATGTGTGGGTGATTCCAAAATTCTTTTAGCAAAAGGCTCTTCTACTCTCTATCTCCCTGAGCCAGACCTATTTGACCTGGCAGATGAACCTCCACCACACATCCAAGTGGCCACTGGTTCTGGAACCAGAATAGTTCCTGTTCTGGCCCCACCATACTTGGCTCCTCCCTCAACCACACAGTTACTTCCACCCTCTGTCCCTCCTACTTCCCCATCAACCAATCTGAGCTCATTTCCTAACTCCTCCCCTCCACCTAGCCCTCAGAATTCTTTCATGTCATCTCTCAGTCCACTGCCAGCTGCTCTAAGAAACACTTCCAGACCTCTTTACCCCTTTCTTCCTCCAGCTCCTCCATATGATGGTCTTACAGTGCCACCATGTACCAATGTAGAAAAATTGCAAACTAATTCTACCGCATTCAATACTCACCTTTCCCTTCCCTCTGACCCCCCCCCCCTTACCCGATCCCATTCCCATTAGTCTCCAGAATTGGAGGGACCTTCAGCTTCCTCTCACTTCCTGGCCACACTCCGTGAGGTAGCTGGAGTCAATGGTATAGTTTCTGTTTATGTTCCATTCCCATAACTGAGCTCACACACCTTAAGGTTAAACTAGGTTCCTTTACTTCTAATCCTCATTTTATTCATTTCAATTTATTACTATGTCCTATCAACTTACCTGGCATGATGTTTTTGTTATTTCAACTAATACCCTGATCTCCAAAGAGAGCAAACAAGTGTGGGAGAGGGCAAAAGAGGCAGCAGATCAATTTCATATGTTAAACAATGAACATCCTACAAGTGACATCGTGGTCCTGAACTCCCAGCCAGATTGGAATTATAGTGATAATGCTGGGGAAAAAAGTAGAAACATTTTTATTACCTGCATTCTTTTTGGACTTAGAGATTCCACCAAAAAGGCTATCGATTATGATAAATTATGGGAAGTCATACAAGATAAGTCTGATAATCCTTCAGCTTTCCTCCAACACCTTACAGAAGCTTTTGTGAAGTATACTAACTTAGATCCTGAAACAATAGATGGGGAAAATGTTCTCATGAATTATTTCTTTAACCAAAGTTACCCCCAAATCAAACTTAACCTAAAGCACTTGGAGCATGGACCCCTGACACCCCAAGCCATGATCTTAGACATGGCCTTTAAGGTTTACATGGGAGAGATGATGTTTTCTGAAGTGAAAATAAAAATTCTCAAACCCAAGATTATCAAATGCTAGCTCAAAACATTACAAACAGTGTCACTGAGGCCATCATTCTTAACCTGCCTAAATCATCAGGGGCCAAAGACCACTTCATGACTCAACTACCTGGACCATGCTACAAGAAGGCCACTGGGTACGATGTTGCCCTAATCCCAGGCCCCCTGCCAGGGCCATGCCCTCTCTGCAAAAAAAAAAAAGGGCCATTGGAAGGCTGACTGCTCCTTGGCCCAGAGAGGACATGGGGCCAGCTAACCTGCGGCACCTACAGCAGACTTGTTGGGGCTTGCCTCTTCTGAAAACTGACAAGAGCCTGACTTCTCTCACCCAATGAAGATCACCTCTGTGGAGCCAAGGGTAACCCTGATGGTGGCAGGTAGGATGATAACCTTCCTATTAGACACAGGAGCTAGCTTCTCAGTCCTTAAAGAGTTCAGCAGTCCTACCTCCCTGTCGCCTATGTCTATTGTTGGGGTAGAGGGGTTTTCCCACCGTCCACGCCAAACTCCTTTTTTACACTGCATGATTGTCAATTTCTAATTTATACATTCCTTTTTGCCTTCCTGTCCAATTCCCATTCTGGGACATGCCATAATTTCCAAATTAGATACCACCCTCATTTTTGATTTTAAATTAATAGATGCTGACCCATCTCCTTCTGCCTCACTCTGCCTTGTCCCATCCCAAGCCATCAAAGACTTGTCACCCCTGCCCATTCCACCAGAGCAAGTAAATCCTAAGGTTTGGGATACTAAAACCCCCATCAATTGCCTCGTGCTTTCCAGTTCTTGTTAAGCTAAAAGACCCCTCTTTTTTTCCTTCTCAACGTCAATATCCACTTCCCCAATCCAGTCTCCTGGGACTTCAATCTATTATGCAGAATCTCCAAGAAAAAGTGTTTTTGCAATCTGCCCACTCACCATATAACACTCCCATACTAGCAATTAAAAAACCTAATGGCACCTATTGCTTGGTACAAGATCTAAGACTCATAGACTCTGCGGTCATTCCTATACACCCAGTAGTCCCTAATCCATACACCCTCCTGTCAACCATTCCACCTGGGACCACTTATTTCTCCATGCTAGAGCTCAAAGATGCCTTCTTCTCCATTTCCTTACACGCTAATTTCCAGAACCTATTTGCCTTCACATGGACTGACCCTACTTCCCCACTTCTTCCCTACTTACTTGGACTGTACTCCCCCAGGGAATTTGTGACAGTCCCCACTTATTTGGCCAGACATTAACACGAGACCTCCAGTCCTATGATCCCTCTCCTTCAACCTTGATTCAGTATTTCGATGCTTGCCTGCTCTGTAATCCCACCTTACATGACTCTAAGTGAGACAACTGTTCTCTTCTTAATTTCCTTGCAGATAGGGGATATCAGTTCTCTCCCTCAAAGGTTCAATTATTCCAACAGGAAGTCATTTACCTTGGTGTTCTTTTGTCCCCAGGCTTCAAAGCTATTACCGTAGACAGAAAAAGTCTTCTTCACAACTTTCCTTTACCCACCACAAAACAAGAACTCCTCTCCTTTTTAAGATTAGCTGGATACCTCAGAGCATGGATTCCTAACTTTTCTCTCCTAGATCCTCCTTTATATAATACTGACCCTCATGAGCCTCCTCTAACCTCCATTTTCACTTATTTGTATCTCTACAGTGTGCTTTATTAGAAGCTCCAGCTCTCCACCTTCCTGATCTTTCTTGCCACTTCCTCTTATATGTCACAGAAAACCATAGGTTTGCTCTTAGCATGCTTGGACATCAGCTAGACTCCACCTTTGCTCCAGTTACATGTCTCTCAAAGCAGTTAGCTCACACTGTTTGAGGTTAAAATGTTGGCAGCTGCAGTTATTCTAATACAAGAATTGAAGAAACTCACTTTTTGTTCCCTTACTACTGTCCTGTCCCCTCATTCTCTATCTGATCTTTTGACATACAAAAATCTTCAAACCCTGGCAACATGCCACATTCTTAACCTTCAAACCTCTCTCTTATCTGACCCATCATTATCTTTTAACATATGTCCCACACTAAATCCTGCATCTCTCTTGCCTACTCCCTTTGACTCATCACCCACTCACAATTGCCTTCAAACACTAGACACTCCCTTGCCTCTCCAACATACAAGAAGGACCTCTTCCTAATACTGATCTCCTCTAGTTTTCATATGGCCATTCCATTATGTATGAGGGAACTTGTAGAGCAGGCTATGCAATTGTGTCCTCCAATGAGGTCATCGAGGCACACTTTCTTCTCTCTTCCACCACTAATCAACAAGCAGAACTAATAGCACTAACCAGAGCCTTCACCCTAGTATGAGATAAGTCTCTCACCATACTGATTCTAAGTATGCATCCCACATGTTATTATCCCATGCAGCTATACGGAAAGAGTGAGGCTTATGTAACACCAAAGGTAACCCTATTCTTAACTCTCGATTTATTGTCAAACTCCTAGACCCTTCTAAATTGCCTAAGGCTATAGGCATTGTGCATTGCCATTCACAGCAATCCAACCACTGGCCTGTATCAAAGGGTAACAACCGAGCCGACTGTGCAGCACATGCAGCAGCTCTCCAACATTCATCTCCTGACACCTCCTCTCACCTCCTGCTTGCTTCTGTTCCTATTGCTGCTATAGTAAAAGAAGCAAATCAACTTCCCACTCATGACCTCCTCATCTATCTTCACAAGTTGTTTCACCCCAGTTCTCAGACTTTACTACAATTTCTCAAAGCTTTCTTTCCTCTCTCACAGATAGATTCAGATTTTCTGAATCAACTTACATCATCCTATGAGGTGTACCAGCACTCCAACCCACAAACAAAGTTTTGCCACCCACACTTTCCAACTCACCAGGCTAGAGGACTTCTTCCTGGAACAGACTGACAACTTGATTTCATACACATGCCTAAGATCAAATGTTATAAATACCTCTTAGTATTAGATACCTTCTCAGGTTGGATTGACGCCTTCCCTACTACAAACAAGAGGCCTACCACTGTCACCTCCATCATACTCAAAGACATTATTCCCCGCTTTGAGATCCCCTGTTCCTTACATTCCAACAATGGACCTGAATGCACCTCCATTTCTCAAACCTTAACCAAAGCCTTGGGCATCCCATGGCACTTACATATTCCTTTCTATCCCCAATCTTCATAAAAAGTTGAAAGGTCTCTTACACACTAAACTTCAGGTCACCCCAGTCATGATTCATAACATTTTGTCTTTCAAACTTTCAGACCCTGCATCTCTTAATTTAACAACTTGCACACATGAAACTAAACCTTTTGTGCCGTCACTCAATCAAGTTATCCAGTCATACCCCATTTGTTTTAATGTTACCAGCACCACTCCCCTATTGGGTCTGAACCCATCAAAGTGCTCTAATATAGTCATTTTCCCTTCCAAGCTAAAAAAAAAGAAGTTACACAGAAAGTGTCATCCTTCTTTCCAGTTTCTCTGCAGGAAAAAATTGTACCAAATCCCCCCTGCCCACATTCAAAGTCTCTTTTCCATAGTTGTGTTGCTGCCTGATTTCAAAATTATTGTAGGAAATGAACCTGTTCCAGTGCCTCCTCTTTCTCTCTGTCCAACAACCCATATGAAACGGGCTGCCCAAGTTACCTTACTTCCCTTACTGGCAGTGGTGGAAATAGCGGCTGGCGTAGGCATAGGAACAGCTGGCATTTCCTACTCAATAACTCATTATAAAGAATTAGAATGTTAACATGAAGAAGACATTAAACAGGTTAGTGATGTAATTAATTTGGTAAGATAATTAGTGAGGTAATTAATTTGTTAGTGACAAATTAATTCACTAGTTCAGGTGGTCCTACAAAACCACAGGCAGTTAGATCTTTTTTTGGCAGAAAAAAGGGGGACTTTGGCACTCCAAGAGGAATGTTTTTTCTTTGTTAATGAGTCTGGAATAATCACTAACAAAGTTCAATCACTCCAAGAAAGCCTCAAACTGTGACAAAAACACCATGAATAATAGTCATCAGACTTCTCCTCTTGGTTCACTCAAAACCCGTTGCATTCTGCCTTTCCTCACACCTATAGTTGTCATCCTTGGGCTGGTGGCTGAGAATCCATGTATAACTCATTTTATTCAAACTGAACTCTCAAAGTTGTCTCAACAGGTAACTACTCAGTTGGTTCTCCAAACCTACACCTCAGATACAGCTTCCAACCTACAACAAAAAGAAACTGTTCTTCGTGAATGGGCTACACTCTACTCCAGGCCACAAGACCTTCCTGAACACCACTTCTAAACAGCCACCACTAAAAGGGCAATCTGAGAGCAAAAACTTACATCCTCCCAGTGAAAAAATCATAATCATCCTCTAGTTGGCCAATTGAAACTATGCTCCCCTCTTGGCAGGAAGAAGCTACAGAAGAGAGAATTCAATGTCCGCTATCCCAAGGCCAACCCGCTATATTTAACATATCAAGAAGGGAGGAATATTGGGTAATTGCCCCAGAAAAGCCCCTTCCCCTAAAAGCCCCTTCCTGCTTTCAACAGACCAAGATTAGCTATCTCACTCTTAAAGTTACAGTTCCTTTCCAAGCATAGGGAGTTACCCTCTGAACAACAGGGAGTTGCCTGTTAGACATCTCCTTATCTCCCAGTCACAAAACTTGCCTCATCTCTCTATCTCAATTACCCTCTGAAAATTTCAAACTTATGGCCTGTCCCTGATGGGTCTTCCCACCAGAGCAGTAACTCCTTATTGGCTATTCTACCATCCTGTCACCATTCTGAGACTTCCCCTAACTGAACCTATATAAGGGTGTCCTTTTCTTTTGGTTTCTCTCTCCTCTTCTCTCTCCTCTTTTCTCTTCTATTTTCTCTCTTCTTTGATGCTGCTCTGTGGCATCATTCCCTCACCAATAAGGCTTGTTCTCTCTCTGCCTTTCATTCAAGCCTTGGTGGTCTGTGAGATCTCTGCCAGTTGAGTGCTACCCTTGCAAGAAGAGAGAAGAATTTCTAAATCTGACAAGTGGGCATGGCAAATCTCAGGACTTGGTTTTCATTTTTAAAAACCCTCAAGGTCAAATAGCTTACTGTTTTTTTTGTTTTTTGTTTGTTTGTTTGTTTTTAGAAACACTGCAACTACACATGGGTAAAGTGCTAACAGCAGGGTAGTAAGCAAACACTTTGAAAAGTCTTTGCTTGGTTAATTCTTTTAGGCATTTCATCAGTTTTACCCTAAAGAACATTCCATAAGATTTTTTTTAATTTTTAAATTTTATTTATTAATTTATTTATTTAGGCAGAGTCTCACTTTGTTGCCCTTGGTAAAGAGCCATGGGGTTACCATAGCTCACAGCAACATCAATCTTTTGGGATAAAATGATCCTCCTTCCTCAGCCTCCTGAGTAGCTGGTATTACAGGTTCTAACCATAGTTCTTGGCTATTTTTTAGAGACAGGGTCTTGCTATTGGCTCAGGCTGGTCTTCAACTCCTGAGTTCAAACAATCTGCCTTCCTCGGCCTTCCGGAGTGCTAGGGTTACAGCATGAGCCATCGTACTCAGACTTATTATTTTTATAAAGAAGAATGTTCTGTCCAGATGGTACATCCAATCAGATTCTCAACTTAGCTTTGACATCTTCTATGAGTGCCTCATAGGTCAACTTTATGAAGAGATGAAACATATATGTGTGGACAGACAATGCAATTATTGTGAATATTGCCATTTTTCTAGGAAATTCTTTCACTTAGCTGAATCTAAATGTATCTGCTAAGGTCTGAAAGCCATTTCTAAAACTTCAGCAGACAGTGCATATTGTTCCTTTCCTCTCAGTAATCTTTTAGTTACTTGGAAACAGCAATAAGATTGTCACTCAGCCTTACATCATCAGTCATGTAGCCTTTCCTTACATATCTTCCTAGTTTCCAATCATTTCATATCCTTCAGAATAAGATCCACCAATTGGTATTGGGATGTGTAATTCCAGAGACTAGCCAAACTATAGTGAAAATTAATGAGCAATTTAGACACTATCATTTTCCTTCCACTATCATCCATTAAAAATATTAGGCTATTTATGCTTACATTGCTTCCACTTCCCAAGGTCTTGTTATTAGTCACATGACTTATAGGTATCTATTTTTATTTTTTCCCTGTTGATTAGGCTGGACTTGCCAAAATTTTGTCCCTGAGATAACTGGAGTGCTTCTTAAAAATGCATATTCTCAGATGTACCGAACGTTATTGTCAAGTGGTAAAGCCAAGGTATCTATTTTTTTTGTTGTTGTTGTTGCAGTTTTTGGTCGGGACTAGGTTTGAACCCACCATCTCCAATATATGGGGCTGGCACCCTACTCCTTGAACCACAGGCACAACCCCCAAGGATCTGCTTTTTAATAAGCTTCAGAAAGAACAAAATAAGAGAGCCTTCAAGCCAAAGAATCTTCTGAGTGATACAGAGCAATAACAATATGGTAAACTACATAGCCCAACTACAGTCCACTGAACTTTCCTGTCTCCATTGCTTGTTCTCTTGATTTTCACTCTGCTTAAATTGCTTTATCTCATCTCAGCCTGTTGAAATATTGCCTATCCACCATGGCTAAATATGCTACCTTCCTCATGAAAGCTAGCCTGACCTCTTGCATAGTTTTAATTATACACACCTATGAACTTCTACTGCAATTTATTTGTATTTGAAATATGCTTACTTCTTATTTGTTCCACAAAACTTTCAACTCTTAGCATTGCCAGCTAAGAAAGTATTATAGTAACCTTCATAATCTTCCACCCCTAAAGTGCACAACTACTTTTCATGTATCAGAAACTCAATTAGCTTCAAGTAAGTTTATTGAGGATCTAAAACAGTGCCTAACATAATGAAAAGATTCTTTTATGCCTCATATTGTGCTATGATCTTTTTAGTAATACTGATTGTAAGAAGGCTATGAAAATAACATCAGATGATAACTTTTTATATGGCTCCCTATCTCCTTCCCACAACAATCTTTTGGTACTATATTCACAATTCACAGAGGCCTAGAAACTTTGCTCTCTTCTATGACAGGGATGAAATATCTTAAAGGAAGACAGGCTCCCTTTCCAAGACTAGTCTGATATAGCTCAGGCCTCAGAGTTTAATGCATTGGGAAATATTTGACTGGACTTTTGCATGCCTGCGTAATTGTGTTCACTGAATATTGTTCTGGTACTAAATTATTTTTCAGTGAGTATCATTATTTGCAATATTTAGTTCATTTTTGATGACTCCTTATTTCACTCCTTATCCTCATTGCTAACAGGGCTATGAGAACTTTCCTCAGCTTTTCTTAAAATGTTGTGTCTTGTCAACTTGTACCTTGGAACAGATATGAACATTTAGATAATAAAGGGGATTTTACTTACAAGTAACTTACATGCTTTCAAGTTTAAGGACCAAGACAGTCAACACAATTCAGACACAATCAATACAATGCAAGTGATAGAATTCAAGATTAGGATTTTATGAAGGAGGATTTACAGGCCAATGTCTGCCTTTGTTCCTTGGCTTTAAAAACTGAAATGTATTATATAGTTTCAGTTTAAAAGTATCTAACAAGTCCAGAAATTTGTTTTTCCCAATCTATTGAAGATGCTATAACAGAAAGACTGTAAGCTTCTATCCTGGAGTAATTAAAAAAAAACATAGTGGCATCTTTTGCCTAAAACGAATAGTCAAGCAAATAAGGAATCACTCCTGGAAAATTAAAACTTTTTACATCTCTAAAACATAAAATCAGTAACATTCAACAATGTTTTAGGAGAAAAAAAACATTCATATTTTATCTGCTTATAATATTTTGATATGAGCAATAGCATTACATTTTATTATGTTAAATATCATGACTTTCTTATTTTAGACCACTATTTTTCAAACTTTTTTATCTCATGGCACACTTGAAACTATGATTAAAATTCCACAGCATACTTAAATTATGTTGATCAAAAAAAAAAAAGAGTAAAAACCAAAGAATACACTTACAATGGTTTGAACTTCTTTTAAAAATAATTTAATTAATAATCTTTAAAAAATTTTGCAGTACACCACAGATCCTCTCATGACGTGCCAGTGTGTTGTGGCACACTGGTTGAAAGTCACTATTTTAGACTGACATATTTCTGTACTTTTCTTTATCAGATACAGGTTGAAGCATCTTATACAGTTGTGTGAAACTCTTCAAGTGTCTAAAAACATAACATTCAAACCCTTATTCTCTCTAGATTAATCTTTCATTATACTCTTATAAATGTCCTAGTCTTCCACAATGCCAGACTGTCCTACCATACAACATATACCTTGATGTTTTTGTCTTTGAAAAAAACATATTTAGCAATTCTAGCTATTATTTTAATTATAGATGTCCACCGAAAAGCATTTGAAGATTACTAAAACCACCTTTTTAAGATCCTCTATTTTCATTTACTAGGAATTACATTCAGATTATTTTTCTTTGTACACTTATCTCCTTATACTAGGCAACTGCCTAGCCCCAACAAAGAAAGTTGCTCTTCCTTATCAGTGAACTGCCAAAAGGTAAAAATAAATATTCTAGACAGCATACATTTAACTTATTAGAATTTCCCACATGACTTCCCCCCAAATAATCACAGTGTACATGCTTAAGTGTTTGGGAAGTAAACTGAAACAACTTAGCAACAAGCAAAGAAAGCACTTCCTTCAGAGCAACAATGGCCTCTCAAGCTTATGTGCATTTAACATTTAGAAAATCATCCAACTAGAAATTTAACATCTCTACCTACAAGCTATCATCTAAAGTAGAGTACACAACTCAAAGCACACTCATTACCATTTTAAAAATTGCAACTCTTGCGAATATACATTTAAGCAGCCCAATTGTATTATAATCAAAGAGAGTGAAAATGAAAGCAAACCAGGTTAAATAAAGTATCACCTCCTCTCCACAGACATGCACCAAAAATGGAGTAAAGCATACATCTTTGTGGAAATATGGTGCTATTTTTACTTTCTCTAGCACAGCCTGCTGCCTTCATATGACAGGAAATGTCAAGTTCCAATGCCAACTTATCCAGGGGACTCAGAAAGTACTTGAAAATGTATTAAACATGCACTGTTCCCTAAACCTGGCAGTTGAGAAAAGATATTCTTCTTCATAAATTTACCTGCCTGTTTGCTCACTTTATTTCTGCCATAGGCCAACTGCTTATCCTTCTACATTATTATCCACTCAGAGGGTAAGGCTGAGCTTAGTTAGTTTCGAAACAAAAGCTTGTGTATTATTTATTTCAAATTCCCTTTCCTTATGTACATATTATGAAAAGCTAAAAAGAAAAAATGATTCTAACCCAAACCTGGTGACAATAAATCAAAGTTACCTAGAAATTCTAAGCATAAATTTATCTAAAATTGAGACCCATTTCTTTCCCTGTCCTTGACATTGGAAACATCACTAATACCACAAACAATTCTATTATTCAAATTTAAAGACAGAAGATTTTAGTTCCTCCCTCCCTCTTCTCTGCCTCCTATTTATATTTCTACTGAGTTAATTTGACCCTCTCTGCAACATTTTTCTAATCTATCTTATTTTGCATTATTCCAAATTCTAGCTACCTGACTTTTAAAATATTCACAACCTCTCCAACTATGCCATCAAGCCAGTCTATATATCACATCAAGATTTATAAGTCCAAGAAATTTCCTTTGCCTGGGAGGATGAGTAGTATACCCCTTTGGCACTTTACGTCTAAGGAAAGTCGCCAAAGAAACACATACACATAAACTACACATTCATAATAGCTTCCACACTATGTTACTGAGTTTAAACTTTTAGAATATGTATTTCAGCATAGTGTTACATACTTTTAAAATTAAACTTATAGGTAAGCAAGAATCCAAATAAAGCTACCTCTCAAGTTGTCACTTTAAAGAATGAAATGATTATTCTAATTGTACTCCTATTGCTCAGGAAAATTTTTATATTCTCCTTTAGAATTATTCAAAGGTGGAATGATAGTCTTTAGAAAAATCCTATGAGTGATAAATTTTTGTTTTGTAAAAGTAGTTGAATTTTTGAGAACAATCAAAAGCTGTTCAGAGTCAGTATAAATAACGAAGTAAGAGTTCAAGTAGAAAAATACCATTTTTGGTCAAAAGCACAGTATGACTATAATAGTTTTAAAAATGTTTAATGTACAAGGTGGGCATAAAGTTTGTGTGCAATTTGAAATTGTTGAAATAGTTGAAAATCAACTATTTTACACTGCACACAAACTTTGTGGCACCCTGTATTTTGTCATTTTTCTCCTGGGTTTTAATTAGCCGTGGGTCTTAAATTGCTAAGTCTATATATTCATATGTATACATATATGAGTATTATAAATATGGAACTATTTATAATATTCACATAAATGTTTAGAAAATATGCAAATTAATGATGTTTCATTTGAGCCAATGGATGATTACTTTTGACAATAGAAGTATGCCATTGTCTAGGTAGGCTACTCCATTTGTCATGACTCACAAATACATGAGTATAACAAACATAATATGCTTTGAACAGGTGACTAATTTTTTACGGTTGTCTCATTTAGCCTCACTGTACTTATCCTGATTACATCAGAGAAAAATGTTCAGGAAGTCTTTTTTTATTATTATTATTCGTTTGATAAGGGGGTAAAATTTATTTCTTTTTCTTTTTTTATTAAGTCATTTGTACTTTGATCATGAATACATTTATGCCATATGGGATTCAATGTGTTATTTATACAAATTAGAGTGCTTACATCTTACTAATTAAGATAGCCTTTACCTCAAATATCCAATTACAGTGTTAAGACATTTGTGTTCTACACATGATAGAGGTTAAGGTAGTCTTAAGAAGAGGCTCTTTTCCCTTTTATGAGAAAGTACAACTAGAAAGAAAGGATGAAGTGGCTTTAATGTGGCTTTCGGAAACACACAAAGCCATACATTAAATATTTGGGTCAATCATGCACACATTCATATACAGGGGATATATGTACCACAGAAATTGTATTAGTTGTTAAGACCCTCACCTCCTATTAAGGGATATAACTTAGTGTTACCATGCTTAGGGGGTTTTCTTCTAATATTTAAGTTATTTGTGCAATCATTTTGCTCATGATTTTTTAAACTGGGCTTGAGAACTAAACGTGTCACCTTACAATGTTTAAATATTAAGCCCAGTACTTGGGTAACACACTTCTAAGAACAGACACTCAGACAAAGAAGTCAAAAGGAAACACAGAAAACATGTTATACTCTGAAATCAATATCTTGCTGTAAGCACTTCCAACCTGTTCCCCCACCCTACATGCTTCCCAGACTGTTCCCAGGGCCCCTCCTTCCCCTTAGGGTTGCCAAGAACAGACTTCAGAACAAGGAAGCACAAGCCCCCCCCCAAGTTCCCAGTGAGTGAACAATGGTGGAAAACCTACCTAAGCTGTATCAATCATTGTTACATAACTATAACCATTGTGATTTAAGATGTATCCATTGTCAACCAAGTTGTAAACCCCCTTCCCTAAGCTCACCAGCCATGTCTTGCTTCTGTACCAGTATACTTGCTCAAAATTATAAAAAGCAACCTACCCCCTACTTCGGGGGTGACTGCCTCTCAGAGCAGCAGCCCCTGCAGCAGGTAAAATAAATTACCAATTAATTACATCCAAGTGGGGATCCCACTCTATCTTTTCAGGTCATAGGGGGTACAACAATCTTCAAATGGCTTGGCCCCTGTAGCACAGTGATTATGGCATCAGCCACATACACAGAGGCTGGCAGGTTCAAACCCAGCCTGGGCCAGCTAAACAACAATGACAACTGCAACAAAATTAGCCAGGCATTGTGGGGGGTTCCTGTAGTCCCAGCTGCTGTGGAGGCTGAAGCAAGAGAATCGTTTGAGCCCAGGAGTTTGAGGTTGTTATGAGCTGTGATGCCATGGCAGTCTACTGAGGGCAACATAGTGAGACTCTGCCTCAAAAAAAAAAAAAAAAAAAGACAACACTTGCTTGTCATTCTTATGATTCCCCTATAGCTACTGTAATTATCCTTCTCAGCAAATAGCATCCCTTACCTAGGCACAAACAAACATTATTTTATTGTATATATTTATAATGGCCAAGATGTACTGTATAAGATAGACATATCCTAACATTTCAACATGGGAAGCATTTATTTTGTCTATACATACATTTACTTTACAATGAGCATGAAGGTTGGCTTCCTAGTTTCACCCTTTGAAGTCTAAGAAATAGGTCAAATCGCCCATAAAAAGCAAGGTCAAGATTAGGGTGGGATGAAAGGGGAAGCTCCCTTGGATACAAAATTTAAGAGGTTGTCAAAAATCTCTGTAATAAAGAAAAATAATATATCAAATGTAGTTTTTTTTTAAAAAATCAAAATTAATACAAATAGCTATGATGAACAAAATATAAATATAATAAAGACAGAATCAGGATGATTGATTTTTCCTTTTGCCTCTGGCTCCCATGGGACTTAATAGTGTACTAGTAAAAGAAATGTCAAATTGTACCAAATAGTCCAGAAACTATAGCCTTTCATGTTCTGTAAGATTATATGTCTTGACTGTTAAAAGGTGGCCATTACCTAGTAATCTATCCAATAGACCAGCAAATATGAAACTTGTGGCTAGTGAGAGTTCTCAGTATCTGTCCTGGCCCCATAGGATGAAAGAATATTATTTTAAGAATGATGCCAAAATAAAAGTCAAGACCATATTTGAGTACCTGCTGTTTTCCCCAGTGCAGTTCAAACTCCTTAATAAGAATAATAAAATCTTCTGAGGAAACAATGGGGAATCTTGATCAAATAATTCATTCATGCCTGAAAAAAACACAGAAAAGTAGTGATCAAGTTCAGTACAGAGAATATGCTCTTAAAGGCTGGGAAATTTTAGTAGATGGATGCTGAGATCCCCAAAATAGATCATTTCCATGGACACAGAAGTGTATGGAGAGAGTTATATTTAATATTTACTGGTAGAAAATTACAAGGCATAACAATTCCAGTACCATCTGGCTTCTCTTTGATCTGGCAGTCTTTGGGAAGAATGAGTGAATATAGAAATATTCATTGGCAGAGTTCACGAGTTACTTCCTGGTCACAAGGATCTACTAATTGTGATGAGTTATCCTTTAAAATTCCCACTACCTCTAGTCAAACTCACAACACAACTGAAAAATAGAAGCTGTCTTTTTCTAAGTAAGGGATATTTTCTGAGTACACCTGTTTCATTTTTACCAAATACACATGAAGGGAGACTCAGGTGGCCATTGGCTATCAGCACTACTGGTGTTAGGAGACAGATTAATTTCTATACAAATCTGACATATATATATGTATACCCTTGCAATGTCTGAAGCTGACTTCTTATGTGGGGTTATATAGGAGTCCCAAAAATAACACCCTACCTCTCTTTGTTACACTTTACTTAGTTATCTCTTGCCTAGGATTGCCACCTTGATTGAAATGTCTTTTTTTAAAAAATTAAATCATAGTTGTGTACATTGATACTTTCATGGGGTACACTGTGTTGTTTCCATATACAATTTGAAATACTTTCATCTAATTGGCCAACATAGCCTTCATGTCATTCTCATAGTTGTTGTGTTAAGACATTTATATTCCACATTTAGAAAGATTCGCATGTACCCTTATACGTAGGTTCAATCCTCTAAGGCACTGGGTCTCCAGGAATCTTCTGATAAAGTGAAAATACTATAAGGAGGGCTTACAAATTAGCCCATTAATTATAATCAGTCATATGAGCTAGATTTCACTTTAGAAAGTAGAAAAGATAAACCATATAGAGTTGTAATTTACTTGATAGAAGGAGGAAAGTAAAGGAGGATAGAGGGGGACAGACTTAGGTGGGGAAATATAATAGGATTGCCTAAAAAGCCAATTAGTTGGCAAAGGATTCTATAAAGAGGAGGAGAGTGCAGGGGAGATATAGGAAGGCAATCAACATAATAGCTCCTACCTACACAAATTTTCTTACTCCTAGTCCTTTTAATAAACTATTTCTCATCTAGACTGATGGCTCTTTGGAGAATTTTTTCGAAGAGACTTAAGTTCAAATGCCATCTATAGCTATGAAATCTTGAACCAATTGCTCAGTTGATTCTCTCTCTCTCCCTCTCTCTCTATCCCTTCTCCTTCTAACCACCTCAGTTGCTTCTCTTGTAAAGTGAATAAAATAAATAATGCCTACTCTTGGAGTATGTTATTAAGATTATATGGGATATCTTAAGTAAATTTTAGTAAGTCAAGACTTAGCACATAATAGGTGCTCAATAAAATATATTCATGCTTTTCTTCTTAACCTCTAGCACCTATTGAATAGGGTGTTAGGCATACTGGGACTTCTTAATAAATGCTTTAAAAACATGACAAAAGTAGTAGTGAAGATAAAATAGACTAAAGTTACTTTGAAATTATTTTGTCCTTGAGAGAGGAAAACAAAGTGAGAGAAATAGAACTGAGAAGAGGGTGAGTAATCCAAAGGCATGCCCAGAGGCCACAGAATCAAAAGCTGCCTGTCATGTGAGCTAGGAGAAAAAGACCTGGCATGTAGCTACAAACTGACAAAATTATGATGCTTACTGGGAAGGCAAAATTAGAACTGCACAAACACCACCTGAGTGAGGCAGATATGTAAGGATAAACTAGAATGATTATCCAGAGGGGGAGAGTTCAGTGACTGAGCAAGGTTTCAGGTTGATCATAAATAGCAGACAAATCTACCTGGGTAGAAACAGATTCTATTGAAATGATGACTATTCTTAGGTATCTCTCAAAAAATAATTTTATTTATTATGTTTTATGGACAAGAGTCCTATAAGTTATTAAAAATAGACTCTGATTTGAGAGACACTTCATCTATTTTTTGTTTTCTACAACAGACATATACCCTAAAACTATTCTAATTCGCTAACATTATAAACTCTCAAGACAGGTCTACGAAAAAAGGGTATAGGGAAAAAATAACTAGTCAGAGACACAGGATACTTGACTTCTAGTCTTGGCCTTATCACTAATTAGTTGTGTGACTTTGGGAATGCCCCTTCTATCTCTCAGCCTCAATCTTTTATCTGTAAAATGAAGGAATTGGAATAAATTACTCCTAAAATTACATTGAATTCTGATAGTCTAAGTCTAGTAGGAAGTTTGATTAGGCAGACATGCCCAATTCTAGATAAAAATTGGAAAAAGGTAAGAAGAAACTCTGTGTTCTTCCTCCGTAGGGCTCCATAACTTCAGACCTGACTGAGTCCTCCCACAACTTTAACTGGATTTCATATCCAGTCTAAGACCCATAGTTCTAAGCAGACTTTCCTAGTTGGCACAGACTTGCTCCTATCATGGACTTCTCCCCTTCAAAACATCATTTGGGGTCAATATCTCTACTTTTAAGTTCAAAACCATGGATATTTGATAAGTGGATTTAAGCTAATGTATTTATGACAGAGAATGAGAAGATAGTATACAGGACCTTCATAGGGATCCAAGAAGCCTTCTGTCATTGGTACCATAGAATACCAAAAGAAGCAGAGTACTATGAGGAGAAAGCAAGGGAGAAGTTGTATGTAACTTGAACACCTCATATCACATACTGGGGCCTTAGCAACCTACACATGTAGTATTTCAACAAATTCAGTCAGCACATATTTATTGAGTTCCTAGTTTTCATTGATGTTTTCATTGATAAGCCCAATGGTGGCATGATTCAATGAGCCTTATAATTATTCTATAATTATTTCTCATGTGTTGAAAGAACTTATTTATTAATATTAATGACATTTTTATTAATCATCTATATTTCTTTATTGATGTTTTAGTTGTCTCCATGATAAAAATGAAGTCAGTGTGGGTGGCACCTGTAGCTCAAGGAGTAGGGTGCTGGCCACATATGCTGGAGGTGGCAGGTTCAAAAAAAAACCCAGCCCGAGCCAAAAACTGCAAAAAAATGAAGTCAGTGTGTTTAGGAATGAGACTGAGCAAACAAAATCTAATTTTCACTCCAAAATGAATTTTTCAAACCTAAAAAGTGTACTAAATTATTTTATGAAACCAATATATAAACAACTGCATGTCCACAGGAAAGAAAACAAAACACGTGTATAGACTAGTGAGGGGGATGGGAGGGGGGACCAGAGGGAGGAAGAGGTAGAGCAATTGACGGGATCTCACCTAATGTGCACAATGTGAGGGTGTTCAGTATGCCCTATGTGTGAAGGGCTCAACCACAACTTGAACTTTACCTTAGAAATGAAAACAATGTAACCTAAATATCTGTACTCTCATAGTAATCTGAAATTAAAAAACTACTTTCTCCAAAGATAAGTACTATACAATAGATACATAATGCAGAGCAGATGTATTTTTTTTGGTTTTTAAGAGCCAAGTAAAAAATAATAATTGAAAAGGGACTATGTAAAATTAAAACTTTACTTTGAAAACAAATTTTTTGATATGAAAATAAATCAATTATATCTTTTTAATTAACGTAATGAAATTTTACAGAAAAAAATACAATGAACTGACCACCACTTTGTAGGTTTGGTTCATATTATTTTACCCATATAGCAAGTAGGTCAATGTATGCAAATACTAACTAGATTAAATTAATTTTTTTTTGAGACAGAATCTCAGTCTCTGACCTTGGGTAGGGTGCTATGGCTTCATCCTAACTCACAGCAACCTCAAACTCTTGGGATCAAGTGATCCTCTTGCCTCAGTATTTCATTTTTAGTGGAGACAGGTTATCACTCTTGTTCAGGCTGCTCTCAAACTCCTGAGGTCAAGTAATCCACCCATCTCAGCTAAGATTGCAAGCAGTGAACTACTGCTCCTGGCTTGAACTTAAAAATTTTAAAGTGACATCATACAGTCTCTATAAGGGAGCATATTAGGGTGATTCACCATTAATGTTTATCTTTATTATTTGTCCAAAACATTTCCAATAAGTTCCCAAGTATGTCACTAAATGAAAAAGGTAGGAGAAATATTGTATACCCAGTGTATTCAAGCAGTCCACAAAACAAAAGTATTGCACCATTTGAGGAAGAGCCAGCATGATTAATCATCGTGTCTATATATTCTCCACATGTTGACTTAGGATGGAATTTTAATCTGGTCATATATGTTTGGCCCAACTTCCAGTCAGGAAGCAATTTATAATCTGGGGTGATCAACCTTAATATCATTTTCCTATTGGACTATGTCACAGGGATTTTCAAATTTAATGGTTCTAAGAGGTCAGTTTTAAATTTCCTGAGTGATTTATTTTTCTTATGAAAGTGTGAGTAATTTTAAATTAGTTTCATAATAGTACTGAAGGCATCAATGTTTACATGACCTATGTGTTTATGACTTAATAAAACAATAAAAATAAATAAATAAAAAATAAATTTCCTGAGTGATTTTTCCCTAAAGACCAAAATAGACATGCAGGTTACATTTCTTTTTTTTTTTTTTTTTGAGACGGAGCCTCAAGCTATCCCCCTGGGTAGAGTGCCATGGCATCACAGCTCATAGCAACCTCCAACT
The DNA here is from genome assembly GCA_963574575.1 of Galagoides demidoff. Classification (NCBI taxonomy): domain Eukaryota; kingdom Metazoa; phylum Chordata; class Mammalia; order Primates; family Galagidae; genus Galagoides; species Galagoides demidoff. The sequence continues at coordinate 54 of CAUYQV010051754.1, read as the reverse complement.
CCTGGGCTCAAGCGAGTCTCCTGCCTCCGCCTCCCAAGTAGCTGGGTCCACAGG
>CAUYQV010051753.1:0-25364 GCA_963574575.1 Galagoides demidoff | reverse complement strand
CCCACGGACCCTGAGAAGCAGAGACCAGAGGGACTCCTCCACATTGTGATGGACACAAAAAACAAACATGCCTCATTTGGACACGCTGCTGAGATCCAAATCTAGAAAGTTCTGGAATGAAACCACCATGGGTACAAAAGGTGACAGATGACCCCTGAGGGTAGCCTCCAAGGCCACATCTTGGTGGCCCCCAGCTGACGAGCACCAGCTGATGCCCTGGAGAGCTGAGCATGTGGCCTCACATGACAGGAATGGAGAAAGGCCACCCATGACAAGAGCCGGTTTCAGGAGCCCCCCTAACCTGGGCCCCACCCAGGAAGGAGTGTTCCTATCCTCCCGGCCACCTGCCCCCAGACAAGGATACTCACAGGCAGCATGAGCATGGTCCCTGGAGGGCCAGGCAGGCCATCGGCCCCAGGAAGGCCGGGGCGTCCAGGGGGACCCTGTGGACAAGAAGCCAAGACAGCTGGGTCAGCGAGCCACTGGGGACAGAGTGGGGCTGTGGTGAGAGTGGGCTGATCGGAAGACAGCCACCGGGAATATCCTGGGAGTGCTCTCAAGGAGGCGGGACCCATGGCAGGGAGTCCCAGGAAGCCTGTCCCAGACAAGGGAGGGACATCGGCATGGCTGTGAGCTGAAGATCAGGAAAGGCAGGAGCGCTGGTGAGGGAGGGAGGCCTGGGCTGGATCTCCAGGAACTCAGGGAGAGAGAGGCGGTGACTGCCTCCCAACAGGCCTTGGCCGGACCCTGCATGGTGACCATGAGCCGGGAGGAGGGTGGGGGGTACCAAGGCCCCTCCTCCCAGGGGCCCCTCCTCCCAAAAGCCCCCTCCCTGGTCCCCACATCCAGCAAGACACCAGAAGTCCGGGTTCAAAGGCCCAGTTCACCCTGTGTTGCCAGCAAGTGGCTCCTCCTTCATCTGGCTCCAACCACCTGCCTGTGGTTGCTCAGATGAGTTGCGACCAGGTGTCCACTTACTTAGACATGTAAGGATACGGAGTAAACGAAGGGACCATCCACAAGAATGCAAACTCACCTGGAACAACGTTGAGAATTCTACTTACGCAAACAACACAGCCCCCTCCCCAGACCCAGCTACTCTGGCCTGTAAGGCAGGACCAAGGCAACGCCACAGGGCTGGTTTCTCTAGAGCAGGAATTTTCAACACTGGTGTCGCAGTGCACTGCTGTGCCCCAAGCAGATCTTAGGTGTACCACAAAAATTTTTAAATCACTAATTAAATTGTTTCAAAAGAAGTTCAAAACATAATAAGTATGTTCCTATTATTATTCCTTTTTTTTTTTAGCATAATTTAAGTGTGCCAAGGAAGTTTATATAACTTTAAGTACACTGTGAGATAAAAAAAAGGTTGAAAATCACTGCTCTAGAGTTATCTGGCCGGCTTCAGGACCAAACAAGTGGAAAACCAACAAAGTGTCTTATTTTCAGAACCACGTGTTATCAACAACTAGTTCACCAATGTGGGCAGACTCTGATGGGCTCCGGGTAGATGACAGGCGTTCTGCATAGAAATGGAAGCTTAACTTCCCAGAGCGGAAAGGACCCAGGGCCACAGTCCAGGATAACTGATGCAGGACAGCAAAGCTCAGAAATGTGCGACTCAGCCTAGATCTCCAGCTGGGAAAGACCAAGCACGTGGATGAGAGCTCTCTAGAAGGGTGTGGAATCGTCTGGGCCTGAACCAAAACTCTCCTGCCTTTCTGTAGGTAAAGGTGACCACCCAAGGGACTGTAACAAACTGGTCACCAAACTGGTCACCATAACTGGTAGTTTACATAAGGAACGAGGCTGTGAGCATGAGGCGCATGCCCAGTCTATAAAAATCAGGTGGTGGCGCCTATGGCTCAAGGAGTAGGGCGCCAGCCCCACATACCAGGGGTGGCAGGTTCAAACCCAGCCCCGGCCAAAAAAGAAAAAAACTGCAACAACAAAAAAAATCAGGTCAGCTTGTGGGGCGGTCAGTGCAGGGAGGTGGTCGGCAAGGGAGGCGCCACTGTCGTTACTCTTCTGTATGTCTAAGAGGTACCTCATGTTCCTGAGAAACGTACAATACCAATTTATGGAGTGAAAGTGAAATCCCCTTTTGTCTCCAGATATAACCAGCGCTCAAGTTCTGCCCGTGCTACCAGGACGAGCTGGAAACTGGCATGCCTGGCACGCGGCATCCGACGCCCCCGTCACTGCACAGGGTGTGCGGCTGGGGAGGAGCCTCTGTCCCCGCGGGACTGTCCCTCCCTGTGGCTCTTCAGTTTCTCTCTCTCTCATCACTGTCAGCAACGGCCTATTTCAGAGGAGCCTCGTCCTCCTCTGCTTCGTGCCTGGAGAGTTTCCCACGCGTGATAACTCTCTCCTGGTACACGGCGCATCCTTCCAGTTTGCACCATGATGAATAATGGCGCATTCTGCTAGGTAAGTCCCCAGGAGCAGAATTGCCAGGTCCAAGGATTTACATCTTTAAAAAAACACGTCATTGGACACTGCCAAATTGCTCTCACCTGTCATTTTGGAAAAAAATTCTCAGAAGACAAGAATCTCTTTAAGAAAGAAAGACCAGAACACGTTTTACCACCCAGGTTTTGTCTTTGGAATCTAATGTGACAACTGCTTGCAAATGAGCTTTCTGCATCAGAACGATCCCAAACCAAGCCCTCCAATTAAAGCTTGGGCTCAGCGCCTCCCAGGACGACCTCCTGTCTCTGCAATGCCAGCCTGTGTGTGTGTGTGTGTGCACATGCCCCTGTTCCCCCGGCGTGGGGTGCTGGAAGGAAGGAAGCCCACCAATGGCAGGCCCTCGCCCAGCTGCTGTCCATTCCCAAAGGCCTCATTTCTGTGTTCTTGCTCCCTGCTCTTTCCAAGCCACAGTGGGGGAAATGACCCCAGGGCTGTGAGAGAAATTTCATTCTTATGATGGAATGCTTCCTCTCACCTACACCTGACGTGATCCCAAAGAATGGGAACGGAGATTAACAAGGGCAAGCCCAAAGTCCTAAAAGAAAGAAAGTTTGGAGGAGAAAGGGAAGAATGCCCTCCACCCCAGTGAATCCTTCCAAAGTACTAAAATTTGAGATAAGTCTTGCTTAGCCGTCATCATGAACCTGCATTTACCATCACTTTAAAAGATTGTCAACAAAACTTTGCCAAGCACTGTGGTATCTCACAGGAAGACTATCCCCTGGCCTGGAAGATGCAGCTACATCTCAAAGTTATGTTTCTGTTTTCATGACACTGAACAGGGGGCAACGATGTGATTCCTGAGTGCTACACGGCCCCAGTGCCGGACCCTGAAGGTGAACCTCATCTCAGCCAGGCCAGGCTGCTGGGGATGGTGGTGCCCAGCCTGCGGCCACTTCCCCACAGGGCCATCACGTTGGAATGACCCTAGACTGTGTGTTCACATGCGTGAGCCTCTCTGAGAAACTCCGTCAAGATGCTCCAAACACGTTCTGGGTATAAGGAAAGACTGGGTCTGCACATCCTGTCCCCAGAAGGCTGGGAGACAGAAGGGCAAGGAACCCCTCGCTGCCTGCCTGCCTGCCACACCATGGCTCTTCTTGAAGCTAATCCCCTGCGCTGGACAGCAACCACACGTCCAGCTATGGACTCACCCTCTCTGTCACTTTGCCAGTGACCAGGCCTGTGTCCCTCCACCTGACCCCACCCTGGGCATGAATCCAGCAGGGTGGCAGTGACAGCACAGCAGGAGCTGTACTGCTGGGAGCGCCAAGGCTGGTCCCAGGGATGTGGCACAGCACCTCCTGGGCACCTACAAGTCCAGCTTTCTAGCTGGGGGGTAGTGACTGCTATTCTTATAAACCCTCTCAAGGCACAGAAAATGCACTCAAGCAAAATCCCAGCCTAAGCCTGGAAACATGGAAAGGAGGGCCAGAGGTTGGAGTCAGAGGAGAGCCAGAGGTTGGAGCCCCTGCAGACGGGAGGACAGCCGGTCAAGCGGAGCAGGGCAGCAGCTGCTTCTGCACACAGTGGGGTCATGGGCAGATGTGGGCCTCCGCCCAGGGCATTCAATGGTTCTCAACTACGCAGGGAGGGAGGCTCCCGGGTGCAAAGAGCTGCAGGAACACCCTGGGACACAGCCTCCATTCTATCCCTGAGGTATCCGGGAAGAAAGCCTAGGAGGCTTTCCAGAGGCAAACACAGGCCCCCAGGAAGCCACTCATAGACCCAAGGCCACAGATACTTCTTTAACCAACATAATAAATGTCCTGCAAATGGAAAGTCTGTGCAAAGTCGACCCGAGAGCAACAGCTTGCAGAGGCCAGCCGCAACAGCTGTAGCTCCCGGGGTCAATTACAAGATACATAAGCTTATTTCCAAACAAAAACTTTACACTATCCAGTGGACTGCTGAGATTTAGTTTTTTAGCCACAGCTTAAAAAGCAGTCGAATCAGACTTCACCCACTGAGCTACCTTAAAACACACGCACACTTGAGGGATGCATGGGGGAGGAGGACACCCTCAAAGATGTTCTGAACACACGTAAAATTTATCTGGCAGAAACACTGCTGGGCCGATCTAGGACACACACTACCCAGCGTGGGGGACGCCAGCAAGCAGCGCTGAGCCAGTCCCTGGCTTCTGGCCCCTTCTGGTAAGGCTAGCAGGTGTGGGCCCTGGGAGTCTATGGATGGAAGGACCCACTCGATCTTCACTGCCAGCCCCCAGCTGCCTAAGGTCCCCAGGGCAGGGCTCTCAAGAACAGACACTGCTCAGCATCCCATAGGGACAGAACACCGTCACTATGGGATTATTGGAAATGCTCAAATGCCACTCACAAGTACACAGCCCCAATTATTTCAGACCCACTGAGGTCTGTCAACAATATCTGAGAAGCCAGGAAGAGCCGGACACCTCTGGAAATGCACCGGCAAGTGGCACAGAAACAAGACCCTGGGGGAATCTGGAGAGGGACTGGGTAAGGGCCACCCAGCTCAGCAGCTCCCTTGGGGACACCCGGCTCTGTCTTTGGCTTTCTTCTGAGCCTGAGAGTAAGAGTGGGCACCAGGAGATCTGTGCTCAACCCCGGATGCACCTCCATCTCCCTGTGGGCCCTTGCAAGCCCTGCCAGCCTGCCCATCTATCAAATGAGGGAGACTGGATGGGGCGATGGCTCAGGCCCCTCCTCAACTCTGGCACTGCAGAGGGGCAGGACACCTCGAGGTCCATGGCCGCGACTACTCTCCCAGAACCAGTCCCAGTCTTTCCGGGGGCCCCAGGGTGTCCTAGCTCACCAGTCTGAGCAATGCTGCAAAGCCTCTAGGCACTCACACAAGACACCCCCAAACAAATTCTGAAAAGTCCCTAGCCGTGGGACTTTGATGTTGCACACCACCTCCCGAGTGACCTGACCCAGCCCTCCATCCACCCCTGCAGACACCTGCAAGGTCCACACTCTGCTGCAGGAAGTGGGCCTTGTCATGAGGAAAAACACCCACTAAGAGTCACACGCACGCCTTGTTTCTGTCACCTATGCCGTAGCCCTCCATTCATCAGCCCTCGTGCTGTTGTGCTCAGACTGACCTTCATCAGGACAGCAAGAAAATCAAGAGGAAAGATAAACCCAGACAGGAACCCACAGGCTGCAGTACTCCAGGGCGCCCACCAGGTGTCACAAGGAAATCGCGACTGGCAGGGCTGCAGCCCCAGGTCCTCTGACCCAGGAGGGAGAGGAAACAAGGCCAGGGAAGTTCTCTCACAGCAGAGGGACAACGCTGATCCCGAGCAGTGGGGCTGCACCAGGCGAGGCCCAGCAACAGCCCAGGGCTCTGCAGCCACTATTGCCATTGCCTGTCCAGCTAATGCAGGGCCTTGGGGCCCTATTGCCAGCTGACCACTGGTGGCTTCCAGGGACCTGCTGGACATACTCCTCCCGAATTGCCTGCCCGGCACAGGGCTGAGGGACGGACAACCTCCTTGAATATCTGCAGAGGGACTGAGTTAGGGGCACCCAGCGAGGGGCAGTTTGAAGAAGGAAATCAATGTGCCCACTGTCACTTCCACTCTCAGGGGACAAACTGGGCCACAGAGCAGGGAGAAGGCATGAAAACCCCACACAGATGTGATCTCAGGGACCTCAGTCAACCTCTTACCCTTTCTCCAGGGTCACCAACTTGGCCAACGGGACCAGTAGTTCCTGGGGGTCCAGGAAGACCCTAGAATTAAAAATAAAGCCAAGCCAGGGTCAAAGACACAGGACAGGCAGAGCCCCACCCTGACCCCGCTCACCCAGGGGCCAGGGAAGCCCTGGGCTCCTGGGTGTCTACAACAGAGGCAACGTCCCTTCTTCTCCATCCAGGAGATTTAAGTGGTGTCACCAACCCTTCCTCCCAAGAATGCCTCCCACAAGTCATGGGAAATAAAGCTGGATACTCACGGCAGGGCCTTCTGGGCCAGGCGGTCCCTCAATGAGCATGCCCTGAAAGAGACAGAGAGAGGGCGTCTGAGACAGGCCCACCCTCCCAGCCACGGAGACAGAGAGAGGGTCTCTGAGGCAGGCCCACCCCCCAGCTCAGACCCCAGCCACAGAGACAGAGAGTGGGCATCTGAGACAGGCCCATGCTCCCAGATATGGAGACAGACAGTGGGTCTCTGAGGCAGGCCCACCCCCCCAGCCACGGAGACAGACAGAGGGTCTCTGAGGCAGGCCCACCCTCCCAGCTCAGACCCCAGCCACAGAGACAGACAGAGGGTCTCTGAGACAGGCCCAACCTCCCGGCCACAGAGACAGAGAGAGGGTGTCTGAGACAGGCCCACCCTCCCAGCACTCAGACCCCAGCCACATGGACGGCCTCCAGCTGGGTGGCCAAGAGGCCCGCAGACCTCAGCACCCGGGTCAGTCCCTGGCTGTCCCTGTGGGGTCATGGGCAGCAGAATCTCCAATGGCAGCGGTTCTGGGGACCGCAGTGACTGTCCTCCTGGCATTCCAAGGTAGAACACCAGCCCTGGTCCATCCCCAGGGACAGACAGGCTTCCTGTGAGGGCAGCACCAGAGAAGCACCTGAAGATGCCAGGATGAGGGAGAGGGGCCCAGACCACCAGAACACCCAGTCTGCCCAAGGGGACGTGCCCACAGCCACCTGAGGACCCCAGGACACAGGACTCAGGTGGGAGAGAGGCAATGAGAGCCCCAGGCTGGACCTCTGTCCTGGCCAGGACAACTACCATCCCAGTGCTGTGGCCTCCAGCCGCCCCTCCCTCAGTGATGAATGCTTCCTCCCACACCCACAGCAGGAGCCCAGAGCACACAAACAATCCAGCCACGCTCATCTGGGTGCTCGGCAGCCCTTCCTCCCCAGCCACTCGCCTACCAGCCAAGGCCCACCTGCCTCAAGGCCCTGGCCTCACTCACTCTCACCCTAAATGGAGACGGAGTGTCCAGCCCCCTTGGTTACCTGAGCTCTGGGAAAGGCAATGATGTGGCAGTGGCAGGAGTGGGCTGCAACTCCCTGCTGGACTGAGCCACCTGGCCCAGGAGGCACTTCCTGCTGTGGCACCCCCCGTCCCAGCCCCCCTTCCTGGGGCAGGACTCTTTTCTTTACTTCTCTCTCCACTCTGACAACACCAAGGTCAGGCATCCCCAGTGCCTCGCATGGCATCCATGTTCCCACCCACCTCAGGGGTATCTGAGGCAAAGCGCTCCCTTCCAGGAGGGAAGGGATCCCACCCCCACAGGATCTGCACACTGAGAAGGCAGCAGGGACGGTCCCTGGGGGTCCTGGGACCACACATTTCTGCCAGAACCTGCCAGGCAGACTGTCCTGCAGACTGCATGGTCTAGTCACGTGCAGGCAATGAACCGTGATCCTCCTACCCGCTAGTCTAGTGACCACAGAACAGGGCGAGAGGGCACCTGTCCTGGGGTAGATCTCCCTGCCTCCTCTTCCTCCAGAACAAAGGGATGCATGAACGGCTGCCTTTGGTGATGATCGATGCCGCTGGGCCCTGGACTTTGCTTTGTAAGAAAGTGGTCTTTTTGTGGAACTTGGACAGGTGCCGTGGTTCAAACGTGGCCCTCAGAGCTCACGTGTTGGAAACTTAATCCCCAATGCAGCGGGGTGGACAGGTGGAACCTTTAAGAGGTGGTCGGGCCATAAAGGCTCTGCCTTCCTGAATGGACTGATGCCACTAACATGGGAGGGGGTTCAATATAAAAGGATGAGCTCTTCCCTCCCCACTGCCTTCTGCGGCGTCACGACGTGGCACAGAGGCCCTGGCCAAATGCCCACACTGGGCTCCTGGACTTCCGGCCTCCAGAACTGTGAGCCAATAAACTTCTGTTCATTTTCAATTACCCAGCCCATGGGATTGTTACAGCAGCGCAAAAAGGATGCCGGAAGATTGGTACCAAGAAGCAGGGATGTTGTTCTAACAAGTGTCTGAAAATGCAGCAGCAGCTTTGGAACTGGGCAATGGGCAGGGGCTGGAAGAGCTTGGAGAGGCAGAGTCCAAAAAGTCTGTGCTGTGGAAAAGGGAGCGTGAAGGGCGATTCTGGGGAGGCCTCAGAAGAGGGGGCTTCAGGGAAAGTCTGGAACATCTTAGAGATGACTTAAGTGGTCATGATGTTGGCAGACATACAGACGGTAAAGGCTATTGTGATGAGGTCCTGGGCGGAAATGAGGAGTATCTTAGAGGAAGCTGGAGGAAAGGCCATCCCTGTTATAAATCAACAAAGAACTTGGCTGAATTGTATCCATGCCCTAGGGCTGTACGGAGGGCAGAATGTTAAAGCCATGAACTGGGCTCTCTGGCAGAAGAAATTCCTGAGCACTGTATTAATGGAGAGGGAGCCTTCTTTTAACCACATTTAGTCAGATGCAAGGAGAGAGAAATGATTTAAAGGTGGAATTTGTAATTAAAAAGGAAATGGAACTTCAGGATTTGAAAGATTTTCAGCCTGGCCATGTGAAGAGTAAAAGGCATCTTTAAGACAGTGAGGCAAGGGTGTGGTCAAGCAATGGTTTGTTAAGGAGATTAGAACTGATGGACAGGAGTGTGTGTGTGGGGGGGGCATTTACCAAAAAGACAGGAGCCAGGAGCCCTTCAGAGGTCTTCTAGGCAAGCTGGGACCTGGGGGCAAGGTCTCCAGAGAGGTGGTCAGACATCAGCATTTGCCGCCCTTCACCACCTCAAGGGGCTGCTCACTGCTCCACAAATCCTGACTCAGTGCCCTCAGCCCACCCAGCCACAGCTCTGCGACCCAGGGGTAGCTCTGGCTGCTGGTCTGGAAGGTGCAAGCCGCCTTCTCTCTGCCTGACCCACATGACGCCTTTGGCCATGTGATGGGCTGCACAGGGTCCCTCACCAGGTAAAGCCCTTAATCTGGGACTTCCCAGTCTCAAGGACCTTTCTGTTGGTTATAAATTGCCCAGTCTGTGATATTCTGTTATAGCAGCACTAAATAGCCTAAGATAACACACTTCCCAAGAGTGAAAGGATTTACCTGGCCAGAGGAGTGCAGGCTGCCAATAGGCCGGTCACCGCAGGTGCTGGGCACCAAGCCAGTGAAGGGACACCCAGTCAGGGGGCTGCAGAGCTCCCCAGCACCCCCATCCTGCCCACCAGGGCTCCCTGGTTGCTGGGAAGATGTACGCCGTGTTTACACAGATGTACATTTGGAGAACTATTTGTGCATGTGATGTACACAGGGAGTTCAGCCAGCAGCTTCCTCCACTCCAGCTTTCCCATTTCCTCTCTGTCAACGGCAGCTGAGAAGGCTCAGAAGATGAGCTGGGATTAAGTGAGAAGCCCCTGGCTATGCAGGGCCCGGGGGACTGCAGCTGCCTTCCCAGACACATGAGCCCTTGTTCTCCAGGAACTGGGGCAAGGCTGGGTGGGATCTCACGGGACAGCCAGCGGCAGACCACTCCAGGTGGGCATGGGAAGCACAGAGCAGGGGATTCCTGAACCTTCCTGGGCAGAGTGGTGGCCCGTTTGACACACCAACCCAGCCCCCCACCCCTGCCAGTCTCAAAGCTCACCAGGGGAGCAGAATGCTCAGAAGGGCCTCACTCTAGTTAACAATATTGCATCACGCACTGGCCATTTGCCAAGAGAGACCTCAGGAGCTCCTGCCACAGAGAGTATGAGAAAGGATATGGCAGGCGGTGCCTGTGGCTCAGGGAGTAGGGCGCCGGCCCCATATACGGAGGGTGGCGGGTTTGAACCCGGCCCCAGCCAAACTGCAACAAAAAATAGCCAAGCGTTGTGGCAGGCACCTGTAGTCCCAGCTACTGGGGAGGCTGAGGCAAGAGAATCGCCTAAGCCCAAGAGCTGGAGGTTGCTGTGAGCTGTGACGTCACAGCACTCTACCAAGGCGACAGAGCAAGACTCTGTCTCTAAAAAAAAATTATATATAAAATGAAAGGATATGAGATGGCACACGTCACTTCTCTTGACTACAGTCGTCACTTTGCCATACATAAGCATACCAAGGGCAGTATACCAAACACTAGTACTCATATGCAAAAAGAAATAAAAGATCTCAGACTTCACTAAAGTCAAAACAGCTCTTAATGAAGGTCCAGACGTGTTACTGACACACACTGAGAAAAGACAAACCAACAGTGGAAAGTGGAGATGGAGACTCACATGTCCCCAGTGGATGTCCACCAGCTGACCTGAGCCACCAACTCTGGGACTTCCTGGGCCCTGAGGTCCAGGTTAGCCAGAAGCACTGGGATGCTGGTAAATGGTCTCTACTCAGCTAAGTGGATTCTTGTCCTTTCAAGGAGCCTCTGGTCTTGCTGGCAAATGAGAAGGTGTTGCATGGGAGTGGGAAGTAGCCGGGCACATGTGTGGTACAGATACATCACCAGGAGGAGGTCATGTGGGCAGGTGCAAGAGGACAGGAGCGGTCTGGCCCCCAACCTCGGGAGAGGACTGGGATGTCTCCCAGGACTTGGCCATCTGCTACTATGTGTCTAAGGCTCTGAGGGCATCTGGTAATGTTCCAGGTTGAGAAATTTCAACTATTTATATGATCTCTCCAGGGAACTGGCTAGAGGCCTCATGGATACTCCTAATGGGCTGGTGGCCGGGAAGGAGGAAACACTAGGCTTTGAGGTAGGGGGGTCTTTCCTTAACTGCAGGCAAACGGCTCGGCATTTTCCCTAATACACAAGGAAATGGATTTTCTGGAGATGTGGACTCTGTGCTGGACCACCTCCACTTCCTCAGCCCCTCCTCTGGCCAACCCTTGCCCACCACCCACTTTGGTGGGGCCTAGCAGCAGAAACCCTGTGACCCCCATGCCTACAGCCTGAGGGCCACTCAGTTCATTAGGACCAGAGCAAATATAACTCATTCAAAGCTCCATGGCAGGGGCTGCAAAGTCACAGGCCCCTGGGAGTCTAATCCCAGCAGCAGAAGCAACAGCCCAGCTCGAGCCTTGAGTCCAGTCATGAAGCAGGATGTTCACCTCCTCCCCATGTGCCTGGACAACATGGCCGAGTGGACGGAAGTGTCTGGCTCCTCCCGGGCTCAGGTTGGAGCCACTCCCCAGCCATGCCATTGTCCCCACCACGGTGCACCTTGCATGAGGGATTTCAGGCCCCTGTCCTCGGCACCTCTGAGACCTTAGGGCTCCCTGAGGGACAAGGGCATCCCAGCACAGGGAGGGGCCCCACCAAACCCACTGACCCTGGAGGGGCATCTGGAATGTGACTCTCCCTGACATGATCATCTCACCCACAATCCCGTTACCCAACACAGTGGGTTTGCTCAGCGGGAATTTCAGCACAATGCTGTTTTATTTTATTCCCTTGACAAGGCTTCATAAACAGCCTTGTATGTCTCAACAGCTTGGGGAAACTTATTCCAAATAGTTGCATAATAGACATGGAGAGGCAGAACTAACTATCCCTATACCACGCCACGCCCCAGACTCTCACGGCTGTGCAGACACCCACCACCTGCTAACCCTCCTCGGCTTCCCTCTAAAACGTAACTGAGCAGTGTCCCAGGTAAAACTGACACACCATGAGACACCCGCACTGGGTCCAGGCCACCTCCGAGAGCTCCAGGTCAGTGCATACCCCAACCCCTCCCTCCCACCTGGGGCTCTTCACAAGTCTCAGCGACAAGCAGGGTGTGCAGGCCGTGAGGTCAGGAAGTTCCTCGAAGTGGCCAGTGTGTGGAGGTACAGGGCAGCCAGGGACCCAGTCACCCCTACACGGCCCTGTCCCAGGGAAGGGCAAGTACGATTCCTTACCGGCTCGATGATCGCTGGCTCTCCCTTCTGACCTTTCTCTCCCCGAGGTCCTCCAATCTGAGGGTGATAAAATGCAGATGGAGAGAGAATGATGGAGAGAAAGTGAAAAGGAAGGTCTGTGTGACACAAAGCCAGGACGCCTCTCAAGGCTGGGCCTCCTCCCCCAGGCCCAGGAGGACCAGGGTGAGTCCCCAGAGACCTCACAAAGGAATGACCAGGCCATGAATAGATCGGACAGTGGGCCTCCACACACAAACCACTCCTGATCCAATTCTGAGCACAGAGGCCTCTTTAGAAAAGGCTTTGGAGACAACACACACCACCCTCATTGCCCCCAGCCCCAGAGCAGGCCCTGCCCCTCACCCCTTCGTAAATGGTGTCCTGATTCGCCGGCATTCCAGGCCCGATCTCTGATGGGGAGATGGTGGGATCATAGTAGGGGTCGTAGTAGTTCTCGTCGAGATTCTTGATGGTTTCTTCGGTGAACTCCCCCTCCAAGTCATCCCTTCCTTCCCCTGGAGATGGAGCTGGCTGCAGGGGATAGGAGGGAGCAGCAAGGTCACCCAGGAGAGGCACCCCGCCCAGCCCCACAGACACCAGGTGAACTGGACAGACACCTCCGCCAAGGGCTCCAGGTCTAGCACCCACAGGGCTTCAAGGCCACACAACTGGAGCATGGGGTCCAAACTGTGGGGTGAGTCCCACAGCCCCAACAGTCTCTTTACAACATGTAGGGGGAACCATCAGCCCCAAACCTCCCCAAGGCACCATGATACCCCACGCCAGCTGCACCACACACCCAGCGCTTCCAAGTCTCAAGATAGCACAGGTCTGGCCCCATGTCCATAGGAGCAGGGGCTTGGACCCCTTGGAACCGGGCGTCCTCTCTGGCACTGACAACTTCAGCATCCCGTGAATGCTCCCTCTACACACTTGTCAGGAGCTGTGTGCTGTACAAGACTTCTCTCTGGTCTGAAAACCCCACCACCCCTGGAGGCAGGCATTATCAGTGCCATGTTGTAAATGAGCACCCCAAGATTCACAGAGGAGGTAACTCTCCAAGGTCACAGGCGGATCCAAGCCAGTCTTCCTGATGAGATGGCCCAGTGACTCCTACTGCCCTGCCTCACGGTCAGATCTGTTTGCTGAGATCCTGGCTCACAAACCTATCCAGACAGCTCCCTGGCCACAGGCCCTCCTCATGCAGTTCCCCCCCCACAAACCCAAGACCGTCCACTTTGCAGGTGAGACAACTCAGCACATCAGAGACCCCCAACTTGCTCAGCTGTGGCATACCCGGGGGTGCACTAAAATAGTCCAGCTGCAAAGAGCCAAAGGCCAGGGCTGGCAGACATGGGGACACAGATGCCACTCATGGACAGCCCAGGTAGAACAGAGAGAGGAAGCAGCTCGGGGTCCTGACCCAGCCCTCCCTGGACCAAGCCAACCAGAAGGGAAGAAATTACATTGGAGCCGTTGGCGGTGTGGTCAGTGCTGGTGGGCACCTCGGCCCCCGCACTGGGGTCAGTGGGCTGGTCGGGGTTCTCCATGCCCTCGCTGTAGCTGAGATCCTCATAAGGGGAAGGCGTGTAGTAGTCCTCGCTGGGTATGTAGTCGTAGGCCCCAATTTCCGGGTCCTCTTCCTTCCCGGCCCTTTCGCTGGTCTCGGGTATGGGGGCAGCCTCGGTGGGGGGCAGGGTCAGCTCCTGGGTGCCAGGGGCAGACTCAGGGTCAGGGCCGTGGTAGGGGCATGGCTGAAATCTGGGGTTTCCTAGACCCAGTCAGAAGCCACAAGCATCTCTGAGCATGAGAGCAGGTGGCAAAGCCAGGGCTACAGGCTAGTCAATAGGCCTGTAGACCCAGGGACAAGGTGGCTCCCCTCCACCCAGGCAGGTGGAAGGGGCAGCCCAGCCTGCCAGCCAGTCACTGAGAGCTGGGAATGGCCTGAGGCCACCTAGTTCCACACAGGAAGTGGGGAAATCACATATTGAAATTAAAAAACCGAAGTACAGAACATTCTCAGGCTCTTCCAGCAACATGGGATGACCAGGCACTCTCTCCAGAAGATACATGGACACACACTCACTATTGCTCACACATACTTGCTCACACATGCACCCCACCCTCCTGAGGGCTGGCAGGAGCTGCCCAGGACATAGGGCCTCCCTGCCCCCAGCACCCTCCAGCACGCTTGCTACGCTGTGCCAGGCATTGTTGGGTGCATCCCTCAGGCACCTCCAATGCTTCAGAGCTCAGGCGATAGCAGCACAGAGAGGGAGACCCTCAGACCAACCCTCAGGCCACACCATGACCCAGCAGGGAGCCCCTGAGCCCCTCTTGTGCCTCAGCTGTACCTACAATTGAGGACCCCAAGACCCAGACTCATCCTGGGGCCCCCTCAAGGCTGGGAACACATTTCAGCACACCTCCCATCACCAGACATCCCTCGAGGAGGAAGCCCGACACTCCCTATGAGTACTTGGGCATCCCACCTCATCTCCAGCCGGCCCTGACCGCCTCCCACCCTGCCTGCTGAGCCCAGCCTCTTCCAGCTTCCCCTTCCCTGTAGCATGGCCTCGGGGCCCAGGAGCAGCCCAGACCTCGGGGATCTCGGTGGTTTCTCTCGCAGCTTCCACAGGCTTCTTGGTGGGGGTGGGCTCCTTGCCCAGGTCATCCGTGTCTTCGTAGTAGGGATATTCGTAGTAATAGGTCTCACCCTCGCCATCCCCTTCCGGGTACTGAAAGTAAATTTCAGCCACGTGAGGAGGGAGCAGGCCCTGTGAGAGCCCAGCCTGCCTGGACTCTCCACCCTCCCACCTGGCTGGGAAGAGCACACCACAGAATCCTGCCATGGGTCCCTGGGTTGGGGAGGAGGGGTTCTTCCCTTCCTAGCCCCCTTGGGAAGCTAAGTCAGCCTGCCAGAAGAAAAGTCCCCATGATCAGAAGTCAGAGAAAGCTGAACCCTAACTAACGGTGGGGACAGTGCCCGCTTTGGAGGCCAGGGCCAGGGCAAACAAGCACATGGTGGGCTTCACCCGGCCTTACAGCTGCCACAGGGCTCCCTGGCCCACAGCCCCAAGCCACAAACCCTCTCTGGGACAGAGGAGAAGTCCCGTCCTCAGAACCTGGAGTTCCTGGGTAGCAGGAACTCAGCGGGAAACTGGATCCAGCCCTGTGGTTGGAGTCTGTGAGATGTGGCCCAGGTGTGGGCCCCTGGACCTGCATGAAAGCCACCCAACTTTCCCTCTGACTGGTGGTAAAAGAACCCCCAGAAGAAATAAGCAGCAGAATTTAGTATTATTTAACAAAAGTAAGAGTCAAATTTGACTGGGGTGGGGGGTGGGAGAGGATTTTCATTAAGAGGTGGCAGAACCAGGCGCTGCTGGAGTGGGGGCAGGTGGATAACGAAGGCCAATCCACAGAAGGGTCAGACACACAACTGCCATGCTGGGTTGGCAGCCACCTTACTCTACGGTGGATACCCCTAAGCTCTGTCCTCTTGGGGAGCTACAGACACCCCCCCAGATTGTGAGTCCATGGGGGCACTACAGCATCTCTGCACACAAACACCCCCCCCCCCACCCAGGTCATGAGCCAGAAGGTGAGAGACACCTGGCCTCTCTCATGGAGGAGCAGAGGTGAAAAGGCAGAGCAATGGTCACTGACGACAGCTTCTGCCACCCCATCCCCAAGGGGAGCCCTGTGCAGACATCTCATAATCCTCACAATTCTTGCCTGGCCACTCAGACTGTTAGTCAGCAGGTTTATTTAAATGTAGGCGCCCATGGCTTGTGTGCCCCTCTCCAATTACCCTGCCTGCCAGACCCCAGCCCACACCAAGGGGTCTGCCCATGCCTCCACCATGAACCCAGCCAGAGCCAACTCACGTATTCATCTGGATTGGGGTCCTGTGACTGCGGGGTGTCGGGAACTGCAGTGTCACAGTCAGGGCTATAGTGTTCACAGTAATCGTAAGCTGCCCGGTGGTCTGAGACAAACAGCAGCTGCTGGATGTCACCCTGGAAAAAGACAGAAGCTCATGAACAAGCAGCACATAGGACACTCACGTGAAGTCCCGGGAGACCCAGCCTGATGCCTGGAAGCAGAG
The DNA here is from genome assembly GCA_963574575.1 of Galagoides demidoff. Taxonomy (NCBI): domain Eukaryota; kingdom Metazoa; phylum Chordata; class Mammalia; order Primates; family Galagidae; genus Galagoides; species Galagoides demidoff. The sequence goes on along the minus strand of CAUYQV010051753.1, from coordinate 9,011 downwards.
AGCATCCCAGGCTGAACTTCAACAGGGGTTTGTCCTCAGGGACAGACTTCCCTGGAAGCTGCCACCCACAAAAGCCACTCAAGGTAAGCTGGTCCATCCAACCATCTACCCATCTATCCATCCATCCACCCATCCATCCACTCATCCTTCCATCTATCCATTCATCCATCCACTCATCCACCTACCAATCCATCCACTCAACCATCCATCCATTCATCCACCCATCCATTCACTCATCCAACCATCCATCCACTCATTATCATTATACCATCCATCTATCCATCCTTCCACCACCCACCCAACCACCAACCATCCATCCACTTACTCACTATCCACCTACCATCCACTCACCATCCATCCACTATCCATCCATCTACCCATCTATCTACCTGTCCACCATCCAACCACCATCTACTTATCTATCATCCATCCACCTTTCCACCATCTCCATCCATCCACCTCCCATCAACCATTCATCCACACTTCCACTATCTACCAACAATCCATCCATCCACCCACCCACCATCCATTCATCCACCATCCTTCTCCTCACTATCATTCTATCATCTATCCCACCAGCATCCATCCTTCCATCCATCCACCTATCCATCAATCTACCTAAATACCATCCACCTAACCACCACCCATTCATCTGCCATCTAGCCATCCACCATCCATCCACCCACACACCATCCATCCATCCATCTACCTACCCACCTGTTCTTCCATCCATTCACTCAATAGCCATTACTGGGCACGTCCTAAGTTCCAGCCACTGCATTGCACACTGACTGGGGATGCAGCTATGACACAGACCCACTGCCTCATGGTGCCCACGTTCTCCCTAAGGCACCACATGTGCCCAAGACCCCAGAGTAACTGGGCTGGCTTCCTCTGATGTTCCCATTGGTCCCATAGCCCCTTTCTTGCCAGCAGCCACCTTGTGCCACCAGCACGCCTATGTTCTGGTAAGAGACATGTTTTGCTTCTGAAAGGCCAAGAGTGGAGCCAGAGGATGCAGTTCCCTTGACCCAAAGGAGCTGGTCACCACCCTGCGCATGTCAGAACCACAGGCCGCAGCAAGAAAGCCATGCCCTCCCTGCCTTTCCCAGAGGGCTGAGGAAGGTGCAGGAAGGGACCAGATGTGGCCTCCCATCTGCGAGGCCATGGCCATGATCTCTGAATGTCACACAGTCCAGGACAGTGGTGTGAGGTATCTGTCACCTGCAGTCACTAAGTGTGGGTCCATGGATAGCCCAGGGGCTGTGAAGCAGGGTGCCAGTGGTATGCACCGACCTAGAAACAGGATCCATCACCCCACCCCACCCCTGCCACCTGGTTCCCAAACGCTCTGTGGAAAACTGGCACCAGGGCTGGGGGAACTCACTGTCAGAACTGGCAGGGGGCAGCTCAGTGCAGAGAGGTGAATGGTTGGATGGTTTCAAATACTTGGGCCCCTAGTTGGGCTTAGGAACCTGGAATGATCTGTGAGGAGCCTGGAACTCAGAACTGTCCCTCCTGCAGAGGGGAAGTCCCTCCTCACACCAGGCCCAGCCCTAGCCACAGCCCCAGCCCCACATCTGGATCTGCCTTGGATGCCAAGCAGATGGGTACTCCTTCCTCTCTCTCCGTCGTTGTCTCTTTCTCTCCATCCCTCACTCCATCTGCTCCATCCCTCTCTTTCTCTCCTCCTCCTGTCTCCCCCGCTCCCTTCTGAGGGAGCTCCTGGACCATGTTTTAAACTCTCCAGCAGACAAGAACCATGTGACAGGAGCAGTGAATCAAACCCACACATTTTTATTAAGCTACATGACTTCTGGTTCAAATTTCATCCAATTCAAATAAAATACTTTTTCCTTTCAACTGGCAACTCCACATCTGAATATACAACCTCCAAATGCACTTCATGGCAGGAGAAGTCTCGGGGCCTCAGGGGGCACCCGTGGCCCTGGCACTTGGCCCCGTCTCCATTTAGCAGCCACAGGGCTGCCTCCCCTGGAAACCCCTGCTCCTGGGGCCATGGACATGTCCCATACACTTTTCCACCCAAGTGCCCAGCATAGCAGCCACACCCAACCCATGAGGTGACCGTGCTGGCGCGGTGGGTATGGGCACACCTGCACAACCACCGAGTCCCAAGGCTGGCACAAAGCCTAACTTGCTCCAGGGCCCACCCCGGCTCCCTCAACTGCAACAGAGCAGACGTGCACTCAGTCTGGGTGGGGCAAAAAGCCCCTTCACTCCCACAGACCCACATGCTGGTTTAAATTCATTTGCCCACCAAATCCTCAAGTGGATTTTCACACCAGAAAATATGCCTGTTTGTTCTGTGGGTACACCCATTGAACAGCAGAGTCTAAGGGAGAGGGAAACTGAGGCACGGCTGCCAAGGCTCACACTCAGAACACTGCAGAACCAAGGCCAGCTCTGACCCAGGTCCTGGTCCAGGGCTCCTTCTAGCCCACCCACCTTTTTGTCCCTGCACATGGGGCAGAGGGCAGGACCCCAACGCCTGCAAGGCTGCTGAGGAACAGGTGAGGGCTGGGCGGAGGGAGCTGTTGCATCCCCAAGATGGAGCAGAAAGCCTCTGCGGCCCAGTGATGCTCCCTTGGGGTGGCCCCAGCTGTGTATGAGTCTCAGGCTGCTTCTGAGCCACCTTTGGTCAGGGGAGAGGGCTCCAGGACACCTGCACCCCATGTCTCCCTCCCAGCAGACCCCCGGGGGACAATGAGGTGGAGCTCGAGCTGAGGGAAAGGTGTAGGCTCACCTGGGGGACCACCTGCTCTGCCCTGGGCCACCTGGTCACGCACAGCCAGGCTGCAGGTGGCTGCCCCTCTTGGAGGCTGCACTTGGTGAACTGTTCTGAGCAGAGACGAGGCAGCAGGTGATCCAGAGCACAGTGAGGGGTGTCCCTATACCCGCGTTTACCTCTAACCCACTAAATGCTGCGATGGAAACAGCAGAGAGGGGCCTGGCCTCCTGTCCCTCACTTGGTCACGCACATGTGTCCCAACACCATGGAATCCTGGGTCCCACTCAGAGATTCCCCCACCCCACCAACCCCATCACAGGCCTCAGGGTCCTGGGACTCAGGAGCCATGAAAGCCCCAGCAATTTCAAGATGCAGCCAGGACTGAGCCCACCCTTAGACCTCACGAGCAGCGCTGAGAGCAGGAACACCCTCCTCTGTGCCTGGAAGTCCTCAGGAACTCCTGGAATATTAAGTTCCAATCAGCTGCTCTCTGGTTAAAAGGTGAGGGGCATGTGGACACCCAGCAGCCCACCAGCTGGCAACCCCATGCAGGAGCAGCCCCTTGGAGCCTGTGTCCCCATTCAGACAAGGGGATCTCAGCCCCCGCCAGGGTCTACCACAGCCCTGTGGCCCAGATAGCTCTGCCGGAGCTGACTTTGGTTGAGACCAGATAGAACCTCAGAATCCTTTTCAACCCAGGGCTTCCAGCGGCTGCTGCCCCACGTCCCAGAGATGGCACACAACCACAGCCAATCTGCCTGATATACGCCACCTTTTGAATATAAAACTAATGATGGTGCTTTCACGGTAGCTTTTTGAAAGTGTTCCCCTCATGCCTCATGGGACACAAAACTGAGCTCCAAAGGATGGATGGAGACTCGCGTGCTGAGTCCCTCTTCCTGCAAAGCCTCTCACGACACTCGTGGGTGGGAGACTCTGGGGCCTGGACACAGACCTAGAGCTGGGGGTGGTCCCTGCCCAGGTTAGGGTGTGTCTGTTTTAGGGGAATAGGAAGCTGCGCCCTGGGGCTGGGTTACATGTTCAGCCACAGCCTCAGGGAGGCCTCAGACCTGTTGCCTCACCAGACCCCACCCTGGCTCCACAAGGCTACCAGAGGACCAGGGTCACCTGATGGCTGCACCCTGGCCCTTCCCTGGGAATCTTTCCCCCACAGAGCAGGTGGTCCCTGATGTAGCTCCCCATGTCTACACGGCTGACTCTCAGCACATGTTGTCTGCACCTGGGGAAGGCCCTGATGTTTCCTGTTGACCCCATGTCATGTCTCCCTGCCCGTCCCCCTCTGGCCTCACCCCATCCTCACAGCCCCTCCAGCAGGGGACCTCCTTTCCTCCCTCTCATCCCACTTCACAGGAGCACATACAAGGCACAGATGGGGGGACTCTGCAAGACACACGTGCAGTTCCTGCCCTGGAGCTGTGCCTAGTGCACGTCCTACACACAGACAACTACACCTGTCACGTCCATGTAGCCCTAGGAATGGCCAGGCTGCCCCTGCTCCCAGGTGGAGCCCGTCAGTCCCTCAGCACCAACAGCCACACAGCTGGACCTGCGGCTTCCCGGCAGCTGCCCAGAGAAGCAGGTGGCAGGCACTGGAATGCCATCCCTCGCCATGATGGCTGACCGCCCCTTTCTTCTTCTGTACGTCCACTCCTGTTTTCTGCCCCCCTGCCAGGTCAATAAAGCTCTGCTGAGTGCCTGGAAGCTTCCACCACTGTGCCCAGCAGTCATTACGGCCATTCTGCTCTGCTGCGCAGCCTCGCACCATCAGCGGCCCTCGTTCCTCTGCAAGACAGGCGGGCGGCCTAGGAAGCCGCCGCTCGGCCGCAGTGGGGAGCATGTTGTCCTTGGCTGTCACGGAGCCGCAAGCATTTTGCTGAGAGAACCAGTTCTGCCTTTTCTGATAATGAGACTGAGCCCAGGCTGCGCTTCTGTTATGAGCTGAGGAAATCACAAAGTTTTCATTGCAGAGCTCTGCACCCCGGGGGCCGGGGAGAGGAAACGAGGAGCCCACAAATTAGAGAGGCCTGGCTGCCAGGGCCGTCCCAGCCACGGCACGCCACGTGACCGCTGCCTCTAATCACACACCCACCTCTGCTCCCCCTGCCCAGGGAACTTTGCATCCCTCCATTCAACCCACTGCCCCATCCCTGGGGCGAGCCAGCCCCCCAGCACTGCCTGGCACCCAGGCCCCTCCGTGTCCAACCCAAACAGGCTCCGTGGGGATCCTGGCTGAGCACTTTGCTTGTCCAGAGGATTTTGTCATCCAGTTTTAGCCAGAGCATTTCGTGCTCGTAACAGAGAGACGCAAAACATTTGAGAGGACAAACCCTTCTTGTTCGAGGCTGCGGGTGAGTTAGTTGGCAAGTGTGTTGTCCATGGAGCAAAACCAAGAAGGAAGCCCTTGCCACATGTCTCCCCAGCACCCACAGCCCCTGCAAAGCACGGCCCAGCATGAGTTAGTATACTGCCTGCAGCCTAGGGAGGGCCCAGGGCTGCAGCTTCTTATCACAGGATGGAAGGAAAGTGGAGCCTGGCTCCCCTGTATTCACATCCCAACCCTGCCCCTTGCCAGCTAAGTGGTCTCAGGAGTGTTTGCAAACTGTGTCCAGCTGCACTTCCCTCATCTGACAGCCAAGGATGGAAATGACACCGGCCCCAAATGGTGGCATCCAGTCCCAGGCCTCTGTAAACAAGAGCTGGAGTGTGGCTCCATTTCCCAACAATAACGAGAAAGGCAGCCTCAGCCCCCTGTGGACAGAGTAACCCTCCCTTGCAGAGCTTTGGTCCTATCCGGACCCAGTGGACTCTGAGACAGACACAGCCAGTGCAGGCTGGCCAGTGCTACGGGTCCTTCTCCATGACCCATTGCCCTGATGTCCTCAGGCTCATTCCAGCTCTCATGGGCTTAAACAAATCACATTCACAATCCTGCTTCAGTATTTTTCATCCATGAGTCATACAACATTAAAAAAACAAAGTACCCTAAGCCAAAGTAAGTCTAAATGATTTTCTCCATGATGTTCACAGCCCCTGTGGAGTCTTAGGACAAGTTTAGCCCTATTAACATGAGTGTTAAAAAAATACGCTCACATGGTCAGAAACCTTCCTGCCACATCCCCCCTCGTGCACATGTTTGTGCCCAGCTCTTCCAGTCCTACTCCAGTGCCCACCTGCAACCACCCGCCCACAATATCTCAAGTTGAGTCTACTCACAATCGCACTGGCACCAGGCTGCAAAGTGCCTCACTTGTGTCTCCACTGCAGGAAGGGCAGTGTGTATGTGGGAAGGGTACATAATGCAGACTCGGAAGCTGGCCATGGTGAACAAAATTTGGCTCAGCAAACCAAGAGAGGGCATGCTTCATCCCCCAAAAGAAGAACAGGTGGAATGCCCACCTCCTCAAGGGCCACAGTTACCTACAGGACATGGTCCTCATGCCCTTGTCACGAGGGCAGTGCAAAAGTGTGCTGTTCTATCCTTTTCTGCATGAGGATTGTCACTGGCAGGCCTGCAGAAATGGTGCTCCACAGAATGTGGGAGCAGCACCAAGCCCAGAGACACACACTCCCAAACCCCACTGAAGGAAGAGAGATATTGACCATAGTGGTCTGAGCGCTAGCTCCCGCCCTTGCCATCTGTGAGGACTTCCACACGTAATCATTGCTCCAGACTTCCATTTGTTGATAAAAGAAAATACTGAGATCAACATCACTGAGGACTGGATGCTGCTGCACCTGCAGAACCAATGACCACAACCATGACAACACCACCACCATTACTGCCATCCCCTCCACCACCACCTTCACCTCCAGCATCACCATCAACAAGATCCCCATCACAACCATTCCAATGAAATCATCACCATTCCTACCCCCATTACCTTCACCACTATCATCATCATCACCACCACAGTTACAATCATCACCATCAGCACCAACACTATCACCACCATCACCATCATCCCCACCATCACTACCACCACCATCACCATCATCACTGTCATTACTATCACCACCATCACATCACCATCATCACCATCACCACCATCATCACCATCACATCACCACCATCATCATCTCTATCACCACCATCACCATCGTCACTATCACATCACCATCACTACCATCACCATCACCACCATCACATCACCATCATCATCTCTATCACCACCATCACCATCATCACTATCACCACCACACCATCCCCACCATTTCCATCAGCACTACCACATCCATCATTAATATCACCCCCCTCACCATCACCACCATCATCATAACTGTCACTATCACCCTTGCCCACCACCACCATCACCACCATTCTCCTGTCCCTATAAAGGACTCACTAGCCTCTTAAATTTTAAAGCATGAAGGGCTGCATTCTTTTATTCATTCAATCAGTGTTTCTCACACATCTCTGATAAGTCTTATGGACACAAAGATGAATAAATCAGTGTCCCTGACTCCAAGTCTCCAGGGAGAAGAAAAGAGCTCTTCGTTCTCCCTTGTCAGGCAGCATAGGTGGCAATGACTAATTCTGCCTGGGAGGTCAAGGAGGGCATCACAGAGGAGGTGGCTCAGAGCTAGGCCCTGGAGGGGGAGCTGGATGCTCAGAGGTTCACTTCTCATCACCGTCTATACTCTGCCACTATCTCAGTCTTCCCCCTGGTCAAGACTCTGTGTACTCAGACCACCAACCCTCCCTCCATCTGCCTTCTCTGTCCTAAGCTCAGACCCCCAGTTCTTGGACTCGGCCTCTGTTCAGCACAGGATCCAGACCCTTGATCATCCTGTGACCTTTGCATCACACTAATGGTCGCTAATAAGTTTGACACCCATAGACTCCTACATCGTGTATGCAAAACACTTGGCTACCAATTATTACACTTGCACAATCGATTGTTTTGAACCTCAGCACATAAGTTCACCTTTCTCCGCAATTTCTCCTGAATTTCATTTCCTTGGTTCCAGAACATAGTCCCAATCTGAAAGAAGCTCCTGAGTCTTCATTCTGTCATCTCAGAGTGACTCAGTGTCATCTTTAACAATGACAGACCTGACTTCTGGTATTTCTGCACATCAGGCACCATCAGACTCCCTTTCATGTGGAACACACCCCCTGCTGGGGTGCAGGCAGGAGAGGTGGGCCATAGTGTCTACATCAGAGGCCAAGCTGCTCCATATGACACATGACCACTCTGCACACTGAGCAGACAGTGCCATGATCCACACTCACTCACTACATGGAGCTCCATGCTGTGGGCTGAGGCAGCATCATAGGACCTGTGCCATGGCCACCCCTGGTATTAAACTCACCAGTGGACACAAGCGGGACTGGGCAACCCAGTGGCTACTTCATGGGAAAAGCTATACTTTCCTACCCAGAAACCCAGCAGCAAATGCATGGCATCCTGGAAGCACAGCCCACAGGCAGGCAGGGGCAGAGCCCTGGAGAAAAGGTGCTGCTCACAGAGCACTCGTGCCTGGTGTGAACTCCAGGGTCCCAGGAGGGCTGAGAGGTGCTGACTGCAGCCTGACCATCCCACAGTCTGTTCTGAAGGACCTACAGGTGGACAAGGCCAGGATCCCTATCCTGGGCTAGAAACAACTGGACAGACAAGTCCTAGGGAGGCCTGGTGCCTACAGTCAAAAAAGTCCCAGCAGAGAATAGAGAGGGGGCAATGAACAATGAGCAGCAACTCAAGGTGAGAGTGAGAAGTGCCCACTGCAGCAGGCAGGGGCAGGAAGGAGGGAGACAGGAAGGAGGGAGAAAGAAGGAGAGGGACAGGAAGAGGGAGATAGGAAGGAAAGAGACAGGAAGGAGGGAGACAGGAAGGAGGGGACAGGAAGGAAGGGAGCAGGAAGGAGAGGGACAGGAAGGAGAGAAATAAGAAGGAGAAGGACAAGAAGGAGAAGAACAGGAAGACAGAGAGGAAGGAGAGGGACAGGAAGGAGAGGGACAGGGAGAGAGAGACAGGAAGGAGAGGGACAGGGAGAGAGAGACAGGAAGGAGAGGGACAGGAAGGAGAGGGACAGGGAGAAAGAGACAGGAAGGAGAGGGACAGGAAGGAGAGGGACAGGGAGAGAGAGAGAGAGGAAGGAGAGGGACAGGGAGAAAGAGACAGGAAGAAGAGGGACAGGGAGAGAGAGACAGGAAGGAGAGGGACAGAGAGAGAGTGAAAGGAAGAAGAGTGACAGGGAGAGTGAAGCAGGAGGGAGAGAGAGAGGAGAGGGGGGGGGG
>CAUYQV010051750.1:0-29216 GCA_963574575.1 Galagoides demidoff | reverse complement strand
TGTGGTCCCAGCTACTTGGGAGGCGGAGGCAGGAGACTCACTTGAGCCCAGGAGTTGGAGGTTGCTATGAGCTGTGATGCCATGGCACTCTACCCAGGGGGATAGCTTGAGGCTCTGTCTCAAAAAAAAAAAAAAAAAAAGGAATGAAATCTTGTCATTTGCAGAAACATGAATGGAGCTATAGGTCATTTATGTCTAGTGAAATAGGCAATCCTGCACTCCCACCCCAAAGAAAACACCAAACAAATAACAACAACAACAGAAATGATACCATGGCTTTTCAACCCTTTGTGGGAATTAGAGCAGTTGGTCTCATGGAGATAAAGTATAGAATGACGGTGAGCAAAGGCTGAGAAGGGCAGGGAGGAGGATGAAGACAGGCTGGTCAATGGGTACAAACAAAAAGAATAAATTCTAGTGTTTGGTAGTAATGTACGGTGACTATAGTTTATAATTTATTATAGAATTCAAAATAGCTAGAAGAGTTGAAATCTCCCCCAACAGACAGGAATCATACATGTTTCAGATGCTCATCCCAGATATCCTGATTTGATTACATATTTTATGTACATACCAAACTGTCACATGTACCCCATAAATGTGTACAACTCCCATGTATCAGTAAAAAAGATATGCATTGCCCTATAAGGCACAATGAAGTGTAACCTTTAAGGAATCTCCATAAGGTCCTATGTTTAGAGAGGTTCCCTGGTTGACTCTGACTGTTTACCACATGTCAGAGAGCAAGGACTGTATCAGGGACATCTTTTACAGAAATTGCAATAAAAAACTCTCGACATTACAACGCACATCATTTTTGTAAGGATTCAGAAAGAATTACAGGAGGCTGTCAGGCCTCGAGTCACATTATAGGCCTGTGAATACCAAGATTAAGGCTATGCTACCCTATGGGAAGTAATAGCATTTTTATGGACTTCGATTTTTCCTTGTGTTGTAAAAGTATAAGAGGAGCAAACATAAATTAGTTTCAGTTCTGGATAAACATATGCTTATTGTACTCTAAGAATTTAAAGAGGTGTAAATCTGCTCTCTAGAGAAGTGCTCTAAGACCGAGTTGGAATCTCCAACTCTTTCAACTTGACGGCCTATATAAATTGGATCTTTTATATAATTATTCACTTCACATAAATGTTAAATAGTGTCTAAAACTCCGCTTTCTCTCTGAAAGTATTGGTAGTGCAGGTCTGTTTTTCATTCTGACATACAACACATTTTTGGAAACATCTGATGCACCGGGAATCAGTCTGGTCTCTTGCTCTCAGCTTCCTTGAATCTAACAGGGCACCATCTGTCCAAAGACATCTAGGCCTTTCAAAAGTGTTACGTGCTATAATAAAAGAGGGATGATTTACCTTCTTAGGCAAATCTGTCACCCAATTCTTCTAGGTAGAGTGTCAGGTTTTAAAATTAAGATGTTTATAAGAGGAACATAATGGGGAATAAATTCCCCTAAACTGTTGGGAAATTTACATCTCTCTTCGAGTATTGGGGATAGAATTAAAACTTTGTGGATGTTTATTTCTCTCCTGCAGTAACTCAAGGAGGCTTGGGAGGCTGAAAGAGAGCTGAGTACGAAGGAGCCAAGGGGCCTGGCAAATTTAGTCACAACCTTGGGAGCTCAGCAAGTAGTCAACTGCAGCAGAGATCAGGGAGGCGCCTGTGACTCAAAGGAGTAGAGCACCAGCCCCATAGGCCGGAGGTGGCGGGTTCAAAGCCAGCCCCGGCCAAAAACTGCAAAAATAAGTAAGTAAATAAATAAATAAACTGCAGCAGAGAACACACATGGAGGGGGAGATTACACACAGAAGATACACTTAGAGAAAGGCCAAGAATCCAGGAGGGGCCTGTATAGCATTAGGCATTAATGGAAGTGCTTGGTGTAAACAGGGTGAAGGAATAGTTCAAAAATTTAGGATAGAAGTTGGGAAGTTAGGAATAGAGTTGGGGTCTAGAGCGTGGAAGGTCCCAAGTAGAACTGATAGATAAGAGAAATGGAGGAAATGAGAAGATGGGGGGAAAGAAGAAATAGGAGCTCAGGCTTTCTTTCCTGACTTCTAAATACTGTCAGCACCTCTCTCAATATCATGAAAGGCTAGTTGAAAACAAAAGCTAAAAAAAACAACCTAAGTTACCAAAGCCTTCACAATAAAACTAAACACCTTCCTTCCTGGCAGTCTCTACAGAATATCATTACTTTCCAAACCTTTAAACTGCATTGTATTTGAAGTTGGCTGTCGAACTTAATAGGGGTCCTTTCAAAAGACATTCTCTAAAGTGCACCCTCATTTGTAAAGAGCCTTTTGTTTAGGGAGCATCTTTGTGCTCAGCTCTGGAAATGCATTTACTGAAGAGGTTGTTTCCTTTCCTAGTTCTATTCAATTGTATTTTACTCTGTCTTTCTGGGAAAATGGTTCATGGTTCTCTTCATCATTCAGAAATTATTTTCTTTAAAAAAAAATACATTGTTCCTTATTGCTGAATTTTTTTCTTGTGTACTCACTGGAAAGTCATTCTCTTCAATTAACCAACTCTATTTAAACACTTGGACTTTAAAATATGCCCTGGTAGTATTTAAAAATCATAATAATGTAAGCTTTCTTTGCTCTTTTCAAATATAAAGAGACGGGCATAACATCCGTTTCAGGTTGACAAAGAATTTGTAAGAAATAAATATTTATAAAATTAAGTGCCTTAATAGCTAACATAGAATATTGAACTTCAACTAGAGATAAAATCCTCTTCTCAAAGGTCTCTCTAGCTGTTTAGTAAACCTCATAAGAGATAAGTAAAATAAAATTCTCAAGTCATTTTCCAAGAAAAAAAAAAGATTAATAATGTAGAAAAAGAACCACTGCAGCCTGGAAGACAAAGTAGGTGGGAGACCATGAAATTGGTAGAGTCTGAATATATGCAGCGTTAGAGACCCTCCTTCTGTCCAACTTACTTTAATGTTAGCTCCTCCAAGTGAGGAACCTTTTTACTCATAAAAACAGGTATTCCATAGATATTGACTATAAAATTTGTCTATGATGAGTTACCCTCATCAAGATCAGACAGCATAGTCCAGCGAATCTTGTTGGACTCAGAAAACACCAGTCCAACATAGTTTGAATCAAAAACAATTAGAGCAGCCTCAGAAGCAAGCCTTTGACCTTCCTTCTCTGTTTTGCATAAGACCTGGGTATAAAGAAATTCTATGATCGACCGCTGAGGAGGTCCTAAGACTCTTATTCAGAGCAGTATCACCCCAGACCAGGGGGAAAATAATACAACACAAAAAGGCCAAGAGGAATCTAGATAGATATACAGGCCTTTCAAGGTTTCCTCCCTCAGTCTATTACCATTGGTTTATACCCTTTGTTCAACTGAATTCCTACATAGGTGTCCATTATTCATCAACTGAAGGATAAAATTAGATAATTTATCCTTCAATTCTGTGGTTCTTCATTTCTGAAATCTCTGGTGATATGTAAAACTTGGATTAAATACATTTGTTATGCTGTTCTCTTATTAACCTGTCTTTTGTTTTAGGAGTGTCATTTATGACACTTAAGATGGTAAGGAAAGAAATCAGATCTTTCCACTCCTACAATTCTAATCTGTCCATCACCTAGGATTTCTACCCTTGTATGGGGTATACAAGAAATCCTACCCCAAAATATGGCAGCTTTGAACTGAGAAAACAGTAAAATCCAAAAGGTCTTTCTCCCTTCTTTCTCCCCTCAAGGTTTTCATGTGACAAGTGTCCTACCCGATACTCAGAAGGAAGGAAGGAAGGTACATCACAGGGGCACAAAATAATCTAAATAAACAGGTCTTGTTAAATTCTCCCCAGTTAATTACCATTGTACCACACTCTATGGCCTCTAATCATACTTTCACCTAACTATTCAAGTGCACACAGTTTTCTATTTCTTTGGGTCTTTATTTCCAATTGAAATTTTATGGAAAGGCACAGGGCCAGCAAAAGCCAATGGACACTTGAAAAGAACAAAAGAGGCAGATGTGTTTTCTCAAACACTAACTTACCTTACTGGTGTACTAATCTAACTGACATGTGACTGCTGCAAGGACAGACACTGATGAAGAATGTGGAGTCCTGAAATACACCACACGGTAATGGACCCTTCATGTTTACGTTCACAGGGCACCAGAAAGCATTGAGAAAAGGATGATCCTGGCCATTGATGGGCAGGGGACAACTGGATACCAATAAGGGAAAAAAATGAAATTGAAACCTTACCTCCCACCACAAGTAACAGTCATGACTATTTGATGCCTAGGTATGGAAAACAAAGTAATAAAATGATAGAATGCCTTGAGAACCCTAGAGAAAGAAAAATTCTTTTTTTTTTTTTTTTTAAGACAGAGCCTCAAGCTATCCCCCTGGGTAGAGTGCCATGGCATCACAGCTCATAGCAACTTCCAACTCCTGGGTTCAAGTGAGTCTCCTGCCTCCGCCTCCCAAGTAGCTGAGACCACAGGCGCCCGCCACAACACCCGGACATTTTTTGGTTGCAGCCATCATGGTTGTTTGGCGGGCCCGGGCTGGGGATTCGAACCCGCCACCTTAGGTGTACATGGCTGGCGCCTTAGCCGATTGAGCCACAGGTGCCGAGCCAGAAAAATTCTTAAAACAGCAAAACAACAATAATACTGAAGATTTTTTTTAAAGGAATAAAAAGTAAAAGGTAAAACTAGGCAATGGCTTAATTTTTGCCTCTCAAAAGTCATCAAAATCCGCAAGCTTTGTGTTACTAGTGTGCAATACGGCAAGTACACTCATTGAGAAGCTGCTGTTAGAAACTTTTATAACAATTTGGGGGAAATTTTATGCCTACTGAGTCTAATTTTAAAACCGTGTTTGAATTTAGAATCTCTTTATAGCATTCATTTCATTTTACTAATGTATCAGCTAATACCTAGAAAAATATTTAATGTCCATGGACTTTAATAAGTAGTAAAAGATGCAATATAACATTAATAAAAAATTTTAAAAATTCTATTCATTGAGAGATACCTCAAGATTCACTAAAAGATATTGCCAAACCACAGAGTGGAAGAAAATATTGTAGGTCCTGTTACTTACTGGGGGGCAGGGGTGATGTTATTAATGCACACATTAAAAACACCCCCAAGAAACAGGAAATTTTTAAAAACTCTTCTTGTGGCTTCTTTCACATCTTTAAATGATGGACTCATTTCCTGATTGTTCACTTTTAAATATTATTAACTAACTTCTTAATATGACAGATGTGAATTTAGCTCATTTATGCCTCTTCCCTGTCTCCCACGTACTGCTATTTGGATTAGTATTGGCTTCCATTAAGACTTCTAAGTGATAACAATTCGTATAGCTCTTTATCATTTTTTCTATTAATAGTAATACTTCTTGATTTCATAATTAGTAAGAAAAGATCATTGTTGTCTTTATCCATTTCTTTTTATCTCTTATATCCTTTTCACTGGAGATGCTATTCCCTTTTCAGGATAGAGTTAAAAATGTCTAGTGCATTGTTTATAGTTTCATTCAAAAGGCCAGAATTAATAAACATGGCTTACATTATCAGAATTCTGTAAATATTACTTGCCGATGTGCCAAGGAGTATATATTTATAGTTTTGACTCCAGCTTTTAATTTTTCTAGGCATTTATATATCTTTCTTTTTAAAATTTAAATTGGTTTTAGAATCTCCTCATCTGCTCCCTCTGACATCCCACTAAATTTACTGACTCTCTTTTCTCTGAAGATCTGCTTCCTAGATCCTCCTTTTCTCCAGTCTGGACGGGTTATTTTTAGGGAACCCGCATGCATGTCCCTCTGGGATATTTCCTCATTGTTTCCTCTTATTTTGTATCCATTGTTTGCCACCAGTGGTGGGTTGAATGTTGTCCACCCTCCGCAGAAAAAGCTATCCACATATTAATCACTGGAACCTGTGAATATTATCTTATATTTTAAAAAATATTTTTAAATGTGCTTAAGGATCTTGAGATGAAAAGATCCTTCTGGATTATATAGGTGAGTTCCAAATCTAATGATGGTATCATTATAAAAGAAAGTTGGGAGTTTTGAGATGGACACAAAAAGGAGAAGACACCCAGATGAGAAGGCAAGATGACCACAGACACAGAGACTATCTATATATTAAATGTCCTCCCTCTCCATTCCATCTTTTATCTTTTCTAGCATTCCTCTGGTAAGACACTGGTAGTCTTGACCTGATATTTTTTCCCCTTCCAGGCCTTTTTTATAAATAGACAAATCTTATTGACCTCCTCTTTTCTATCTTCTAACCCTTCTTAAAAAAAAAATCTACCAAAATCTTTAATAAACTTAAAAACAAATAAATATAACAAATTAATAAATTTAAAAATGATAAATCATAAGGTTAACACATTTAACATTTTTTAAGGCTTGTTTATTATTATTATTATTGTGGGGGGGGACAGAATCTCACTTGTTGCCCTCAGTAGAGTGCTGTGGCGTTACAGCTCACAGCAACCTCAAACTCTTGGGTTCAGTGATTCTCTTGCTTCGGCCTCCCAGGTAGCTGGGACTACAGGCACCTGCTGCAGTGCCTGGCTATTTTTAGAGACAAAGTCTTGCTCTGGCTTAGGTTGCTCTTGAACTCGAGAGCTCAGGCAATCCTTCCACCTCAGCCTCCCAGAGTGTTAGGATTACAGGTGTGAGCCACCGTGCCTCACCATAAAGGCTTGTTTTTATTACCCATTTATTTGCTGTTGTTTCCCTTATTGGTTTATGAATATGTATAATATTTTTCTCAAGTTTCTCTGAAAGTATTTAGTATTTCTTTTTAAATTATCATTGTTTCCTTAAATTATATTAGGATTATGTTTCTGTCGTTCACTTTTGCCTCTGCCATTTTGTAATAATTCTTAAAATGTTTGTCTGAAGTGTTTACTGTGTCTCTCCATAGGTTGGCAAGAATGTCATTCTCAAATTCTGTTCCAGAGTGTATAAGCAAGTACCTCTTTATTGTGCCGGGAACATCTCAATGTCAGAATGTAGTATTCTTTGCTTTCTAGATTTCCCCAGTGTACTTATGTTTTGCATTTTTCCCTCTTGCGCTAACTTACTCATGTTTGTTTTTTAAGTATATTTTTCCTTTTGGCCTTAGGAATAATGACTCTTTGCACAAAATAAGTAGGGAAGAAGATAGCTATAGAGACAGTCAATTGTAATTTCATTACTGTCTTTTCCCCCTTGCCCCTCTCCTCTCTCACCCTCCCATTTTGGGGTTTTTCTTGGTACTCACGCTTCTTCAAACTTCTGCCAGACAAACAGCATGCTTAGCTGCAATCCATCCAGGCATGCACCAGACCAGGTGTTCTTATATAAATGTGAATGTGCATCAAAATCACCTGGCCAGCTTGTTGAAACACAAATTTCTGGGTTCTACTTCTATATGTGGTGCTCAACCTTCCTAAAGCCAGGGCCTATTAATACAGTTCCTGTGGGTTGCAATCCACAGGTTGAGAACTGCTGCTAGAGTCTCTGACTTGGTAGGTCTGGGGCAGGGCTCAATAATCTGCATTTTGACAAGTTTCCAGGTGACAATGATGCAGCTAATCAGGGACTATGCTCTTTGAGAACTATAGTTCCAAGCCCCTGTTACCTAACCAGCCTAAATAGTTCCAAGCCCCTATTGACCTAACCAGGCTCAGCATCACAAACATCTGGGGCCCTTGTTCCACACTGGTTTCCCAGGTCCCACAGCAACTTGGTAATTACAAATTGATATATTTGACAACCTCTTCTACAGACAGATCAGGGAAACTTGTCTGCCTACAACTTCATTAGCCTTGATTCCACCATCGCCCTTGTATTAGGCGTTTTCTGCAGATTGTTGTAATTTTTTGCCTATATGTACTCCCACGTTAAAAAAAAAAAAAAACTGGGCAGTGCCTATGGTTCAAAAGGGTAGGGTGCCAGTCCCATGTGCCAGAGGTGGGTTGGTTCAAACCCAGCCCAGGCCAAAAACATCAAAACGAAGAAACTACTTTGGGTTTTATGATTTTGATTCCTATAAACCTTTTATATCAATGTTTTCTAGCAAGTGATTTTGCAAAACAAACATGTGTTAAATAAAACATCTTGAGATGGAAATCATAAAGATGTGAAATACCAGGGTGACCCTTTCCCTTTGGCTACCGATGTAACTGACATCCAGATAACAAAACTGAGCTAATGTGTTCATCACGGAAGATGAAAAATCTTCAACATTAAGAGTTGAAAGGCCAGAATCTTAATTTCAAATATCTAATAAACTGACAGCATAAACCTTCACACATACATTATAGTTTTCTGGGATCTACTGGCCTTAAATCTAGGTTCTTCCACTCAGAGTATAATTTCCTTTTGTAAAGTTTTTCTCAGGTTGCTGTTATTCATTCCAGCAGCCCCTGGAGCATATGGCGGGATGCTCTTCCCACTAAAATCATAAAGGATTTGAGGGATCCCGACATTATATCCACAGCCATACAGTCAGTTCGCCTTAAAAGATTTATGTCCAGACCACTCTGAGTACCAAGAAACTGACCAATGTGCAGCTTATCTTCTTGGCAATGAAAATATTTGCAAACACTTATGTGGGGAAGATGAGTTGATTAGGCCCCCTTGCCTGAAGGCCAGCAGGTGCCATGTTAAGTAATCACAATAAAGCAATATGATGTCATTTATATGTAATTAGTGCTTGGCAGATGATGCTGTTGTTCTGGCTCCTACATAAGGCTCCTGAGACTTACCACCTGTGCAGATGTCCCTCCCCTTGCTGACCCGCCACCACAAGCTGAGTACAGGGTGTATCAATTACCTTCAGTGCCTCAGTTCTTCAGTCTGTCTGAATCGAGCATGAATCTCCCTGGCCTCAAACTCTAGTGCTACAACTTAGATATGTATTTCAGCAAGAAATCTCCAGTATAAGCAAGAGAAAGATGTGTACTGTACTACTATGACTTAAACTTTAGAAGCAACAGATTAGAGGTAAGAGGCTAAAACATTCCTTGGGAGGTTTCTGCTTCCAATGAGTTTTTAAAGAGTTTTCCTGAGAAGCTAACAAAGAGTGACAAAGAACAATAAAAACAATAATAACAACAGAAAACTAAACAAACAAACACCACCACCAAGATCCAAGAAAAATAAAAGCACTGTGCTCTTAACACTTCTGGACTGAAACCTCCTTGAAGGCAAGGGTTTATATAATCTGGCCTATTATCTCTTTAAGCAGGAACTACAGCCAGCTCTGAAACTGATCCTAGATCCAGACTTTTACTCTTTGTTTTATGGTATTCTCATTAGATTTCCCCGGACAGTTTCTCTGATTAAGTACCTTGGACCTCAACTATCAGCCAAAGGGGAGGAACTGAAAGCAGAATAAATTTTCAACTCTAAACTTATTAAAACTCTAACACAAATCATCACATCACTTTTGCCATAAACCACGGCAATCCACAGAGAGGCACTTAATCAGGCTCTTTGAAAAATAAATGCCAGTGCCCCCCAACGTACACTTATAAACCTCTCACTGTTATTCTCTTGATATTCACGGTTTACTGACTTTTTAATCATGGTACAATGGAATATTCTGGAAAGACCAGCAGTTAACATGAAGTTCCTAAACTAAGAAGTGTTGAGAATGAATTGGCAGAATTTCCATATACCTAAGTGTTTGTCATTACAACACCTTTGAATAAAGAGGATCTGAGAGTTAATAGCTTCCAGTAATCAATGGGGATTCGCTTGTAGTGAGTAAAAAGAAAGTACCATGAAAGAAATAAATACCTTATGAAAAAAGAGATTATTGGAGAGTAACCAAGTCAAGCTCTATTTTGTATAAACTTGAAACCATAGACATACTAATTCAGGATATATCAGAATTTCCTGAGGAGCTAATAAAGAAAACAGCTTCACTGATGTTGGACCAAGCCTGGGCCTTGTATTTTTAACAAGTTCCTATAAGATATTCTTATACACACCTAACTTGAAAAGTGCTGAAGTCAGGAGTTAATTAACCTAGGAGTGAGGTGCCCAGACAAGGAAAAAAAACAGTGTGATAAACTGAAAGCCTTTAACATTGCAGAAAATCCCACCTCCCTCAAATAGACAAAGTATCCCAAGAGAAAACTTTGATAGACAACTTCGGGCTCATGTTTGTGAGAGTATAATGCTCACGTCTTTGGGTTCTGGACATTAGCTCATGAGTGTCTATATAGAGGAGTTTTCTAGTTTATCCACCTATCCACGGAGTATGGGGGAGAAAAAGGAGACCCATCTCCAACTGTGAAAGGAGGAGAGTTGCTATCTAAGGGAAAAAGAGAAATCATCAATGTCAGGTAACAAGGAGATCAGGCATATTCCCTTTTAATTTGAATAAATAAATATTTAAATTGACTAGCGCTAAAAATAATTACATTATCAACTTACTCATTTATTTAAAATACTCATTTTATGTGAATGAGAATTTTTATTTCGTGCATTAAAAAGAAAACATGCTCTTCCCCTCCTGCCTGCTTTGTGCACCGTTCTGTGCACACACGCTGCACCCATGCACCGGCTCCAAAGGCGGGGAACCCTGAGACTCACCTCTCCCCAGACAACACTGAGTAAAGCAGGTCTCCTGAGCCTGGAAATATATGTGGAAGCATTTGAAAACTGCTTTCTGAAAGGGAAAGCAGATTATTCCTTAAGCGTAGAAAAAAAAAATTTCCTCTGTGTAGGTCTGAGAAAGTAGAGGCCAAGATTATCGACTCGCCTGTCTGCCCCAGCATGTTGAAGACCATGTATAGAGAAGAAACAGGTCTCCAGGTCATGAAGGTTAGGGAAGCAAGGTAGAGGTTAGGTCCTTTATTATCTCAGTTCAAGACCTTTATTAAAGCCCTGATCACTATATGAAGACTTTGAAGATTCTGTGACTCTCCATCTTATCCCTTGAGGTTGTCCTTATACACTGGAAACTGAAGTCTTCTGACTGGTGACTTGATTACTTCACTCAGAGATAAACACAGAAGTTCTGGACTCCAGTGATCACAAGCTGAACCCTCACCTCCCCTGCCCTGCAGTTCCACCCTTGTTTTTTACTGATGATTCAAGTTCCTTCGTCACCTGTAACCCTGGTAGAACACAAAGACATTGTAACACTTTGTCCACCGTGAATACAATAGTGAATTTGACGGACATGGTTCCTCCTGCACTCAGTAGGCATTTAGTCTAGAGGGGAACACGAACATTAAACAAATAATAAAAAATTATAATTGATAATGGTTCTGTGAAGGAAATGAGGACATGTGAGTGGTAATGGTTAGCAGTGAGACCTAATATCAGTAGATACCCCAGAGAAAGTTACGTCTAAACAGAGTTCTGAAGAAGGAAGAGAAAGGAGCAAAACCAAGGGCAACTGGGTTAAGGGTCTCCAGGATATAACTCCATATTCTCAGATGTGATGTGGGAGGCAGTGAGGTGTGCTCAAGGAAGGAGAAAAAAAGCTATGATGGCTTGAGCTTCACGAACAAATTGGCAGGAATAAAACTGATGAGGAAATATACTGAGTGGGGTGAGTTCAAACCTGGCCCCTGCCAAACTGCAAGAAAAAAAAAATAGCCAGGCATTGTGGCGGGCACCTGTAGTCCTAGCTACTCGAGAGGCTGAGGCAAGAGAATCACCGCCTAAGCCCAGGAGTTGGAGGTTGCTGTGAGCTGTGACTTCACAGCTCTCTACCAAGGGCCACATAGGGAGACTCTGTCTCTAAAAAAAAAAAAAAAAACTGGTGAGGAAGTCAGATTATGCAGAACTTTTAAGGCACCTTAAAGGTTATATCAGGTCCTAAAAACAGTAGAAATTCATTCAACAACTTCAACCTGTTTCAGGTTAATTTGAGGGTACAAAGAATTAGGTTATAATGTTTGCATTTGTTAGTAGAGTCTCTCTTATAATTATGTCCTGTCCCTAAAATGTGTGCTGTACACCCTAATATTGAAAGACAATTTAGCCTCCGTGTATGAAATAAATTCTTGTATAGTGGTCTAGGAGAAGACAGGAAGAGATGATGACGGCTTTGTTGGGATGGTATTAGTAGACATGGGGAAAAAAGGAGAAGAATGTGAGAGATGATGATACCACACTAAAGCATTTTATAGATAGAATTAATTAATCTATTTCCTGAAGAAGCAAAGGAAATGTGATGGAGAAAGACTGTCTTTTCAACAAATGGTACTGGAACATTGGGCATCTACATGCCAAAAAATTAAAAATGAATTTTGACACAGACTTTCACAAAAATTAACTAAAAAAATGGAACACAGAGCTCAATGTAAAATGTGAAACTATAAAATTCCTAGAGGAGAATGTAAGAGGAAATCCAAATGACCCTGGGCATAGAGATGACTTTTAGATGACTTTTTAGATATGACAAAATGTAAAGCTATGCTCCGTGGAAGAGACGACTCATGGACTGGACTTAAAAAAAAAAAATGAAAAACTTCTGCTCCCAGAAAGACATTGCCAGGAGAACAAGAACGAAAACTTCAGAAGAGAATAGTTACAAAACCCGTATCTGATAAAGAACTATCAGACCAAATATGTACATGAATTCTCAAAACTTAACAATAGAAAAAATGAATCATTTAATTGAAATAATAGATACAATCTGACACCAACTGACAAGAGGTATTTTTCTCTTTTATTGCTTCCTTGTTTTTTTTTTTTTCCTCTCTTACTCTTTTCTAATTACTTTCCCAAAACTCATTCTTTAGGAGATTTAACTCCAGATACTTCAAAGTATGAAGAGGATGTCTGTATTATTGAATAATATTGACTGAAGACCTTCTGTGTGCCAGATAGTGGTAGAAAATGGGAATATAACCACACACAGACTTAGCAGCAAACCAGCAAGATTATAGTGAATGCTGTGAATCTTTAAGGAAAGGTCGATGCCATCCACAAAATAGTACACATGTTCAGACAAAGACTGGTGTCTAAGAATTTCTTCAATTAATCAGGATCTTGTCTACAGAGATCAGGCACAGCGTCTTCCTCGTGTATAAAAGGTCAAGTCTGAAACATTGAGGAATTGCAGTTAAGCTCTTTGCTTTCTATACAATTGGCTGAGTGATTAGCATGATCGTGGGTTTCAGTAATGAAAAGAATCACAAATCCTGCCCCGGGTAGACCACATTTGTAGAATTTTCCCCCACGGGTGACCCGCCCCATGTCACATCTCTGCCTTCCATTTCTCAGGCAGAGCAGCCTGGTGCAAACATACGAAAGGTTACTCATTATAAACTGAGAAATGGATAAACGTGTAATTTTTAAAACATGGGAAACACATGTTCCCCAGGTAGGGCCTAGGCGCTTGAAATGTCAAGCCGGGGTGAATTCTGAAAGCTGAGTTCTAAATCTTGGAAAATAGAGTTTATAATAAAATATGTTGACTGGCTCTTGGAGCCACTGTAGTATAGAAAATTTAATATGTCACCTTGTTTTACAAGATCTTACTGGCATAGAAGGAAATGAAAACATTTAGCGTCTTTCACTTCCCCAAATTGCTCTCCTCCCCCGGACTGGGGCGCCATTTGTAGTGGTATTTCATTTACAAACATCCTTGTCATTGTCGCTGGGCTCATGCACATTCTCTGCTCTGCACACACATTTTCTTTTCCACAGCACTAAAATGCTTATTGGGGTGGCATTATCTTGTAATCGTATTCACATTTTCTGAAGGGATGCTACGTTCTAAGAGTCCTGGCAGAGAAAAGGTTGAACTTATTTACATAACTACACAGGCAACATAAATAATGCTGGTGATTAAAATATTTTCTAGGAAAAGCCCTTCAAAAAACCTTTGAAAGAGAAACACTGCACTATAGGTATTTGCCCAAATTCAATAGAAAAATTAGACTTATAAAAGGTAGCTAGAAGAAATACAGTCAGGCCCTCTGGCATAATCGGATAACTACATTTTTGAACACAAGGAGCCAACTACCATAAAATGGGGGGTCATTTTCCAAGTTTGTTATAAATAATCAAAATTTGTATGAAAACAGAGCTGTTAATCCAGGCCCCGAGTCTCTTAGCCCAACTACACTTTCAGGCCTTTAATGACCACTTACTTTTATGACATGTGAAAGGCCAGCTGGGGTAACTGGCCAATTTGCAGTTCACAAGACTTCCTAGAAGGAAATGAAGACTCCTGGCACTGGCTGGTGCAGACAAAGCCCCTGAAAGCCACAGCCCACTTCTGACTTTTGCTAAATGAGATTTACGTATGTGTTTCAATATCATCAAAGGATAAAATAGGAACCCTGAATATTATCCAAGTCCTTTCCAGTAGAGCCATTATTTTATTAGTCCTGATTGCTCCAGGAAGAAGTATTTATCCTACAGGACTGGCGCTGACAGCCGTAAGCAGGCACATACAACTTTACATATTTGCACAGGGCCCATGTGGACAGGGAAGGACAGGACTCCGCATGGGAAACGGGCCAGACACTCCCGAAGCTGCAGCGCATAGGACAGGAACCCCCACATAGAAAAAGAGGGCGTAAAATAGAAAAATAGAAAATAGAAAAAAAAAATAGGATATTTTTTTAAAAAATAGAAAATAGATACCCTCAGGGGGTGTCTGTCCTTATGCTATAAGGTACTTAGAGAATTCTATTTTTTTTTTCTTCTTCTTTTTTTTTTGGAGACAGTCTCACTCTGTTGTCCCAGGTTAGAGTGCCATGGCATCAGCCTAGTTCACAGCAATCTCATACTCCTGGGTAAAAGCAATCCTCCTGCCTCAGCCTCTTGAGTAGCCGAGGCTACAGGCATCCATCACAATGCCCAGCTAATTTTTCTATTTTTCATACAGGGCTAGTCTCAATCATGCTCAAACTGGTCTCAAATTCCTGAGCTCAAGTGATCCTCCCACCTCAGCTTACCAGAGTGCTAGGATTTCAGACTTGAGCCACTGCACCCAGCCTTAAAGAATCTTTAACATTACCCTAATTTTCTGATTTCCATAAAGCTCCATTTATTGAGCTTTTAATATGTTCCAAGCCTTCTGTCTGCTAAACATTACTTGGTAATATTCACAATAACCTTACAAGGATGACGCCATCCTCAGCTTCATTTATTTGAAAAACTAAGCTCAGATCATTTCCTTAGATGGCCCAAGTCTCCTGAGCTAGTGAATGGCTAGAGATGGGCTGCAAAATCCTGGCTGGCCAGCTCTGAGGCCCAGGTTCCCGAGCACTCATAGGTCACCAGGTTCTAAGTAGTCTGCCTGCCTACCTGGGGAAGCCAAGACAATGTAGCATAGTCTCTGTCTTCATGAAGTCACTGACCAGTTGAGGAGTTCTGTCTAGAGGTATTATAAGGATAGAATGTGCCCCATGCTAGGAGAGAAGGAAGCACAGGGTACTATGAGCACAAAGACGATGGAGCCTCTCTTAGCCTCTTCGCGTAGGGCCCGTGAATGTTTCCTGAAGGTGGGCTGTAAGAACTGAGTCTTAATAAGAGGCAAGAGTTAACATGATGGCTGAGAAAGTAAGACATACAGTGTGCAGAGCCATGGGGGTCAGATTACACTGGCTTAGAAAACTGATGTCAAAACAGAAGGGATGATGAAGGATTTGGTTATAAGTGAAGCCAGTGGTACAAGCAGGGGTCAGCCCCTGAAGGGGGTGTGGGCCACCAGAAAGGTCCTCATTCTTCCTTGGTAAGGTAGTTTCACCCAGTGCCATTTGATTAGCATATACAGAGCCTGATTACGTACGGGTGATCTCAACCCAAAGGTAGTTCATGGAGTGATAGCTGCCAGAAGTGTCCTTGCACATCAATTGGGAGAGAGACAAACGGGTGCAGGAGAACTCTAGATCCCCAGTGAGATACATTCCTCTAAGTGGCTGTATATAAGATTATTTTGGCAAATGCTTCTGGTTATTCATTAACAGTGTCAATTTATCACTGTTGCCGACTCAGGTAAATGACTGAGGCAAAAATCTCAATCAATGGGTGTTTATTGAGCCATGACAGTTGAGGATGTGCCTGGGAAAAACAGACCACAGAGAAGCTGTGGTTCTTTTGTGGAAGGGGAAGTTGGAACCTTCAGCATCTGAAAGGATACAGAGGGAAGGAAAAAGAGAAGGGAAAAATAATGAGGTAACGTGGTTACATTCCTGCGAGGCCCATGAGATCTACATTTTACAGAAAACAAGGGAAATGTTAAGAGGGAAAGAGGGAGTGAAGGAAGCATCAGTTATGCAGATGTCCCTGGGTGAGAACGTTCTCTTATCTGTAATGATAAACTTATAATCATTATTAGTGTGGAATCGGATAGACTTTAGTTTGGGGCACCAGACAATTTGGATGCCCTTGCTTGTGGGAGGTTAGCAAGGCATTTCCATAATGAATGATCTGTAGGGCAAATCCTTCCGAGATACTCCAGGACTTCACCTTCTCTTTTGCATAAGGAGGTGGGAGGGAGGTTCCTGCCACTTTGATCCTCTTTTCACACTCTTCTTACTGGAGTAAGCAATAGACTTCAGAGATATTTTTAAGATTCGGAGATCTCCATTTGCTCAGTCAATGGCAGGAATACAAATCCTGGCATCTGATATCTAGGTACAGCCTAATAAAATGCTCTTCAATCTACCAATATCTTTTAAAATGCTCATAACTTTTGACTCAGCAATTATATTGCTAGGCATTTGTCTTAGGGAACTTGTCAAAGACGTGTATATAAGACTGTCCACTAAATACAAGATTATTCATTAACACATTTTTAGCAAATGCAAAAAATTAGAAGCCAACACAATAGCTATCTGTATACGACTGGTACACCATAAAATACTATGCTGGAATTGAAAAGTAGCAGTCTGATTTGTAAGAACCAATATAGAAAGATGTTGACGATACATCATTAAGCGAAATAAACAAGCCACAGAATATTATTTGCAAGGTAATTAAAGATCCTCATTTATGTTAATAACAAACAATAAAGACAAAGTATATTTATGTGTTCAAGGCAAGAGAGGAGGGACGGGCCATGATGAATGTGTTCTGGAAGAAGATAGTGGGGATGGTTACACGACTTTATGCATATCCTAATAACTGAATTATATACCTTGAAAGGGTGAATTTGACAGCATATGAATTATTTCTCAAGAAAAATAAATAGGCAAACAAACAAATCCCAGATGTATACAAAGTATAGGCCTGGGGAAGATAGAATCAATGGGTACATTTATTTTATCTGCAATTCCACCGTCCACATCTAGGCACTGCCTAGGCTGGACCTAAATGTAAATAAACGGAGAGAAAGAGCCACAGTGTTAGCTCATGGGGTGCCCAATGTACTGTGAGACCCAAAGGATGCTCGGGGAACTAGTGCTTGCATCAAAAAATTACTAATTATTTTTTATGTCATGTTCCAGCCTTTGCAGATGAATTCCCTTGCAAGGGGGTCACAAAAATCCAATCCAATAAAATCAACCAGCACTGAAATTTAATGTTAGAGCTATATAGGCTTTATTAATCTTTAACACCGTTTCTTAAATAGGTTTCAGGTTGGTGAAATGTTCTAGGTGAAATCTCAGGAAATGGAACTAATGAACAGCCCTGCTGTAGGGTGGTGAAGCCCCAGGGTTACAAGGAAACTACTAATAATTTTGTTTTTGTAAAAGCAATTTTTTAAATGTGTGTCACAGAACAACAATAGTGCAGGGGTTATAAATCAAGAAGAAAATTTTAGGATGTGGTATTCATCAGTAAGTTTAAGTCCTGGGGAAAGTCATCTAAATAAAAGGTGTGTCAGTGAGTTTCTATGTTCTGTATTTATCTCTAAGTACCTCTGAATAACTTATTTAAGATATAAAATAGTACAAACCGAGTGGTTTAGGGATTGTAATGGGAAATATGCAGATAATAGAATACAGATCCACACACACATGCCCATATCCCTCACATACTGGTATTTATCAAACTTTTTATATGCAATTACTTATTTAAATGCCTTGAGACTGAAATGGCCCAGGCCCCCAGTGACATTCTGAGTTAGGAGTGCTACTCTGACAAATCAAACTTTGAGGCTTAACCATCCTCCAGAAATTAGAATCTGAAGCTCCGTATGGTCCGATTAGATACACCTGAGTTGCATTTAGAGCTAAGACCCAGTTAAGAACCTGTGATGAATTATGTGTACAAGAGAACTACTCTTCAGATGCTGTGGGAGTTTTTCAAACTGGAATTTCCACTTAAAATACCCTGGCCTTTGAGGCGAAGCCTTTGTCTTTTATCAGGAAGATTCCAAAGAACTCTGGGCTACAGCACTGAGAGTCACAGCTCTTTGTATGTGTGTGAGTGTGTGTGTGAGTGTACATGTCACTGTGCGTATGAGTGTGTGTGAGTGTTCATTCCCAGTAAATCATAAAGGGAAGAAAAAAATACGGCACCTATTCTGGTTAATTACTGTCAAATATATTTGTCCGTGTTATTTTACTTTTTAATTACTTATTTTTTTGCTAAATTGGTGAAGTAAGGACCACATAGGTTATTTGCTATATCAAGAATAGATGTAGCTCCTTCATGGATCCAAATGGTTCTTTTTGATTTATTGGTTCCTTTACCAGATAATAGACATATTTAACAACTATAGGACAAAAGATCACTGGATTAGACTGATTTTTTTTTTTTTTTTGGAGACAGAGTCTCACTATGTCGCCCTCTGTACCATCACAGCTCACAGCAACCTCAAACTCTTGGGCTTAAGTCATTCTCTTGCCTCTGCCTCCCAAGTAGCTGGGACAGCTGTACAGGTGCCCGCCACAACACCTGGCTATTTTCTTGTTGTAGTTGTCATTGTTGTTTAGCAGGCCTGGGCTGGGTTCGAGCCCATCAGCCCCAGTGTGTATGGCTGGCACCCTAGCTGCTGAGCTACAGGTGCCAAGCCCTGGATTAGACTGATTTTTATAAAGATATAGATTATAAGTACAAAATTAGATGATAACAATAACTTGTTAAGGAGAATCAGCAATTCTGACATTCACTAATTGTATTTGGCACTTTTATCTGTACATACTGGTGACCATGACAGAAAAGGCTTAAGATGACTTAGGTACTATATGCAATGAAGTATTCCAGGATTTCCTCTTATACTAATTTATTTGGTTATGGAATACTCTGTACATTTGAATGTCTTTTTATTGTGTAGAAAAAAATTGTATCCAAGTTAAATATCTTAATTCAAAAATCTTTAAATAATATTGAATTTAAATAAATTTTACCATGGATATAGCTTAATAGGGAAAAAACAGTATTAGAGGTAGATTTGTGATCGTAAAAATGCTTTATTAAAGTATTATCAATGATTATTTAATCAGAAATTTATAATTATGCTATTTCATCTAAGTGAATGATGGAGTTAGGCCATGTTACCTCACGATGTATTACCTGGGAGGTCACTCTCTCCAGGTTCTCTATAGGCAGTTATTCATAAAAGAATTCTTTTTGGGGGGAGGGGACAGAGCCTCAAGCTGCACCCCTGGGTAGAATGCTGTGGCATCACAGCTCACAGCAACCTCCAACTCCTAGGCTCAAGCGAATCTCCTGCCTCCACCTCCCAAGTAGCTGGGACCACAGGCACCCACCACAACACCCAGCTATTTTTTGGTTGCAGCCATCATTGTTGTTTGGCAGGCCTGGGCTGGATTCGAACCCACAGCTCAGGTGTATGTGGCTGGCGCCTTAGCCACTTGAGCCACAGGTGCCTAGCCCATAAAAGAATTCTTGATCTACCCCCTTAAAAGGAGGTCATGAGATCTTCAGATGGCAGGTGCCCTGCCTTATTCCTGGGGAAGAGGAATGTCAAACAGAGACGCAGAAAAGAATCTGAACGAACAGGGCTTGCCGTATTTCCCCCGATTTATTCCTATTAGATCATACCTTTCTTTATTCAGTCAAGTTTCACCATAACCATCTACTTCTTTCATCAGACTTAGTATAAAAATAGTTTTTCCCAAATCTTTGGGTCTTCATTGCTGAAGCCTCTTTGCCACATACAATTTTGGTGAAATCAATTTGTTAGGCTTTTCTCTTGTTAGTCTGTCTTTGGTCACAGAGGTGTCAGCCATAACTTCACGAAGACTGAAGAAAAGTTCTTCCTTTTTCTTCCCTACATTACAATGATTTAAATCTTTGTTAGCCTGACATTGATCAAGAAAATTAAGTTTTTGTATTTCAAAGAGGTATTCTAAAATGGAAAAGA
Organism: Galagoides demidoff; assembly: GCA_963574575.1. Classification (NCBI taxonomy): domain Eukaryota; kingdom Metazoa; phylum Chordata; class Mammalia; order Primates; family Galagidae; genus Galagoides; species Galagoides demidoff. Next base: position 8,931 of record CAUYQV010051750.1, on the reverse strand, counting down.
ATTTTCGGTTACGATCACGGAGTTATTTTCGTTATTACCCCTTCATTTTCATTACAGTACCAGCAAAATCGCACTCCGGATAGTTTCAGAGCCGAATAAAAGAACAGTGCTCTTAAGATACTGATTAAATTTGGAATGAATAATTAGCTATCTCCTTTGTCACATGAATTAGAATTCACAACAAAGAAAAGGAAATGAAAGGTTGGAAGGATTTTTTTTAAAGTTATTTTGTTGATGTTTCTACTATAAAAAGCCCTGTCAAGTTCTCTATTGTGATTTTTATAATGTAGAAGATGTCTTTCTACTCCGCATATTTTTAGGAATATATTTCTATTTTAATTTTATTGCAGAGTTAATTGACTTCAGAAGGAGGCAACTAGAATCCTACCTTTTAAAATGAAATTATTTAAGTTGAGGTTGTAGGGGGTTTGTAGGGAAGTAGGCTTTGGAACAATATTGGTGATCATTGTACTCCAGTTCTATTTGGCAATAAAATTAAAGGAAAATGATTAACATTAGCACACATACAGCAGTTTTTTAGAATACCACATTTTGTCCTTATATTTTTTTCTCTCTCTCATTTGTTAACTGCAAAACAATAGAAACATTTAGCTAAATAAAGATAATTAAGAGCAATATAAGAATTAGAGTCAGAACAATTCATTCTCCTGCTCATCAGTTGAAAATAAACATTCCTATCAGTGAAAAGCTTGGCTCGGTAACTAAACCTTCCAAAATGGAATTGTGAAGGTATTCAAGGGCCCTAGGATACATTTTCCAAGCTGCTTCTCTGGATGAACTTGACCTCTAGGAGAAATTCTTATATTTGCTTCTATAGAGAGGAAGAATATGAACATTTTTCTGGCTGTTTCCTTTATATAACATGTGAGTGACCTGAGGCAATGTGGTTTATTCTTGCTTTTCTTCAGACAAGCTCTATTTTTTTTTCCTGATTTCTTTTAAATAAGAACATAAAGGTCAGGTTATCATTTCACAAAATGCTTCATTCTGGCTTCTCTCACCATAATATGCTTTCACTAATTATTTCATAACTCATTTAAATGGGAGGCATTCTGGAAGAGAACCCACTGAAAGAGCTCCTCAAGTAACTAATTATTTTTTTTTAAACACAGGGGAATTTTAATTATAATGCTTGTGTTATTTAAAAGCAGAGTGGGGCAATTTGCATCTTCAAACATCTATTGTAATAAGGAAGGAAAAAATGTGCCTCTGAATAAAATAACAACTCTAGTAAATGCAATTTAGTTGGCCTTTAATTTTCTTGATTTTCAAGAAGCAAGGGGGAAAGGCCCTGCAAAGTTGTCCTGAATTGTAAAAATCATTTACAAAGATTAAAAAAAAATTATATTCCTATGAAGACTACTTATGAGCTGATTTGTAAAATTACATGTTCTGTGTTCTTTAGGAGAGATTCCCCCTGTGTCATTATTGAACGTATTCCTGGGATAGCAAAATCTCGTTTCAGAAGAAGTCATCCAAATATAGTGTTTTTCCACAGAAGCAGATATTTTTAAGAGACTCAATGGATAAATATAATCAATGATTATTATTGTTATTCCCCCTTAGTTTATACTTGGGAGAGTTTCATTGATTAAAAATAAGTGGTTGAATGAATGGGACAGTTTTCTATAATGTTCTTATATCTCATCCTTAGCCTGGGAGGTAAAGTGATAAAGGAATGAATGTGCACCTAGACTTAGTCTGAGGTTCAGTCTCTGCCCAGCACATCACTTACCTTCTTTCATTCTATTCTTTGTCAATCTGGGTATCTGTATCACAGGCTGTGTTCCAGCATTGTAAGATAATACTTACAGATAGAATTTCCAAAAAGCAAGTCCGTGGTTTTAATATTAAAGTATAGATGCTCAAAATTAGCAAAAGCCAAATACACCTGGACAGAAATGGTACAGGCACGGGTACACTGCAGCCAGGACAAGCCCATCCTACAGTGTTCTTAGAAGTATAAACACAAGTACAGGTACCACTTAACTTCCAACCTTCTTCCTTAGAGGCTACCCGACAGGTGAGAGGAAGGGGCTGTGTGGGTGGGTAGGTGTGTTCATGGGTAGACCACTCGAATGTTTACAGCATCTCAATTCAAGACGGCAAAGATGTGGTAACAACTCAATTGACCTCCACCTATGAATGGATTAATACACTGTGGTATATGTATATCATGGAACATTATTCAACCATTAAAAAGGTAGAGACTTCAAATCTTTCTTATACAGCTGGAAGGATTTGGAGAACATTTCCAAAGTCAAGTTTCACAAGAATCAAAAAGCAAGCATGTACTCAACACTGTGTTGAAACCAGTAGATCAACAACAACAGGCCCACACCAGAGACAAACACAATTAAATTCAAGAAGCTGCAAGGGGAGAAGGAGAAGGGGGTTTGTTGAGTTCCCACCTACAGGTACAATGGGGATATGTGGCATGCTTTCTGGGTGAAGGACTCAGTGGCAGATGGAGGTGAGTTCAGAGTTTACATTATAAATGCAAACAATGTAACCCATTCATAGGTACCCTCGTGTTAATCTGGAATACATATATATAGAAAAAACTCAAATAAAATGGGTCTTCAGTGATCATTCATGAAAGGTCTTTTGTTATCTGGTCTTCTTACCTTCCTGGATTATTTTTCTCCTGCAGGAGAGCGGTGGTTCTGTCAAATCCCCCAGGCTAGACCAGCTAACTCTCATGAACCAGCTTCAGTGAATACTTTCCTGTTGAAAGGGCACTCAGGAGGTTGGGAAGAGTGCCCCACACGTGTTCCTGAAATGACTGGAATAGCTGCTAAATCTAGAACTCCTGGTCCGGCCCCTATAGACTGTATCAGCTGCATGGACATAATTAATCAATACTGGTCAAAAATGTTTCTTTTAGTTAGACAGATTGTGGCCCTACCAGCCAAAGCATTGTATGAATTGAACTTTTTGAAGATTCAATCCAGGCTTACCAGTTTATGTTCATAGATTGCAAAGAGATCCGATCTGAGATTATAATATGTAAAGCTCCGAAGTTGTTGCCTAGATTTCATCCCTGCCCTCACCACCAAAAAACAAAGTTTTACATTATCACATGAGAATAATCAAAATTTTCAGTTCCTAATAATAATAAGTGTAATAACAAAATAATGACCCTTGTCAGTATTGTGTCTCTTACTGCTGCTATCCTGGACTAAGAGTCTACTCTGCATTAGAACTTTACAGCCTACATGTTACTTAAACATCACCACAGGCTTTGGAGATAGGTCATTGTTGAACCGAAGAAAATTCAGAGGCTCAGATAGCTGGCCCTATCTGGAGTAGCAGAGATGCGCTTGGCCAGAGGCAAGTTCATGTGGATGTTAAGGGGCAGGCAAGGAGTGACTAAATAGCACTCGCCTTCTCTTTGTTTAACTGGCATATGAATATTTCAGCATAGCTCATTTTCTAATCCCAAAGTTTTGAACGAGGAATTACTTTGTAGACTGATCGGAGATAGAAAACGGCCATGGGCAGGTAGGAGAAAAGTCTGGCGTCCTAGATAGGAAGTTAAAAAGGGCCCTGCAGCAAACAGCAGCAAACAAGGAGGGGGGGATCTTGTGACTCACTCATCTGAGTATGTGCTGGACATACACAAAGTGCCATTTCCAGCTATGACACAAGCTGAGGAAATGGTTACGGTTACAGAACAGGGCACAGAACAAATGCCACAAACATCACAAAACTATCAGCAACCATCACACATCTGCTGGAAAATAACAGGTCGCAATTATGGCTGAAAAGAGCAAGAACATGCTCTCATGTGACAACTGAGGTCATCTGTGACCAGTAAGAAGTAGACAAGAATACCTAAGGACCAGGGGGGAGCAGTGAGAAGCCACACCGACAACTGCGGGAGGACTTACGTATAAGAGAAAAGATACTTACATTGCCTTCCTGTGGTGTCTCCGCTCACACTCTTCTTCTGCTTCATTGGAGTCCCAGCTGCCTTATTCCCCTGACCCCCATACCTTGCTTTCATCTTAGACCAAACCTGCTAGTTCTGCTGAGTGAACCAGACCAGGTCTACTGAACAGCTTGAGGGGCTCAGAGGCCCCTGACATAGACTATTGTGATATAAAGCAGAGTATGATAACTCAGTCCATCAAGAATGTAAGTAAGTTTAACTCAACTGGTCAAGTCTAGTGGTGATGGAAGAGAAGAGGTGGAGGAGAAGGAAGAAGACAAAGGAAATTGAAGAGAAGGGCAGAGGTAAAGGAGGATGCAACGGCTCAGAGTTCTCCATATGTAGCCTAAAGCCCTAGTCTTTATTGCTGAGACAAAAGCCTACTACTATGTCTGACATGACGGATGCTTACTAGATGCAGAGTGGGGGCGGGGTGACAGGGAAGCTTTGTAGACACTTAACGCCCAGCTCTGCTTCTCTCCTCAATCTAGTGGGCCAAACAGAGGTCCACAGAGCAGAGAAATGCTGCCTTTTACATTAGAGCTAAGTGGATAAAAATATAAATTCTGGCGGCACCTGTGGCTCAAAGGACTAAGGTGCTGGCCCCATATGCCGGAGGTAGTGGGTTCAAACCCAGCCCCAGCCAAAAGCTGCAAAAAAGAAAAAAAAAATTAAATTCCTAAGTTTAGCCAGTAGAGTCAAGTTGCCATCAAATGCAGATTTAATGCCACAAGCACTCTTTACTGATTGTAGAACTCAAAATAACCAGGACAACTGACAGTCCATGGCTTTTTGCATGGCAACTTTTAACAAGACGTTCTACGGGATGGCAGCCCTTTGTTTATCTTTCCTATTCCCGCCAAGTGTGCACTCGGGCTTTAAAGAGCACTGGAGAAGTTCCTAGAAAACAGAATGAATGGGCCGCGGTAAGATCGTTGCATAAAATGCGCTGACTGATTAAAGACAGATTTCATTTGCCACACATCTTTTTATCAAAATATACTTTGAGAAAGCAAAAGTGTAAGTGGGGGATTATATGAAACGGGCCCCACGTTGCACCTGAGGGTACAGAACGGATTCTTTTTCTTCAGCCAAGCAGAGCTGACTGTTAACTTTTAGTGGTGACTGGTTTATTGACTGCTAATGCTTTAAAATGAGATTAAATCAGGTCCATGGTCTTTATTACAAGGGAGATATATGCCCCTCGTGAATTGTAGTGGTTGGGCAATCTTAACCTCAGCAGACATAACATTGATGTATTCTGTGTTGCCAAACAGCATGGGAAGTGTTTAAAATGCTGTGAACAGCCTTATTGCCTTGAAATGATACAATCTAATATTAGATTGTAACTCAGTGAGTGAATCTGTGAGCCTAGCCTCGTACAGAATACTAAAGTCCAAGCTACTTTATTATCCTATCTCACAGAGAAGGAATCTTTCTTCATTTCACCACTGAAAGAAAGAACACATAAAAGTGCAACCAGATGGTAGGGAACCTGAACGGGAACGCATCGGCCATTTTCACTAACAGCGCCCATGCAGCTGCCTTCTGTAATAAGGCAGCAACCGGCCAGCCTGGTCAGCTCCAGTTTGTGGGACCGCTTTGCTAGTGTGGTCAGCTTGTACATCTGCAAGTCCAGAAATTTTCAAATGTCAGGTCAACTTGCATCCTTTCCACTTCATCTGGAGCATCCGAGAAAGAAACTTCTACCTAATCTATAGTTCATATTTCACTGGTTCCTCTTATTCATTTGTAATTAGCATTAACTTTGACGTCATACTCATCAGTCAAATTTCAGACCCTATCACGCTAAGGTCCCCGGTAGATTGCTGCCTTGGTTTTCGTGATCGGGATCAGCCGTCTTAGTTTTGAACTGGCACAGAGGGGCTTCCAAGAGCATAAGATTTTCAAGTGCTTAAACCAGGTCAGTCCAGGATAAACCTCATTTGCTGCATCTCTGCCTTTAGCAGCTGAAGACAGGCCATGTTTGCTGAGGTGAAATCTAATTCAACTGACTATAAAAGAATCTGACTTTGGGCTGCTATAAGGGCCTAAAAATAAGAGACATTTATTCCTCAGAGCCCTGGAGGTTGGAAGCCTGACATCAAAGACCTAGTGTGAATGGTGTCTGGTGAGGGGCCTCCTCTGGGTTGTAGACTACTGAGTTCATGTTCTAGCCTCAGGTAGTGGAAACAGCAAGTGCTGGCGGAGGTCCTTCTTACAAGAGCACTACTCATATTCATAAGGGCTCCATCCTTGCAACCTAATCACCTCCCGAAAGCCCTCCCTCGTAATACTATCCCATTCCATCAGGGCTTTCAATATACGATTTCAATAGGATTCAATATAGGATTTTAATATATGAATTTTAATTTTGCAGGAGACAAAACTTCCTGTCTACAAAAGAGGCCTTCGTGAGGAAAAGAAGCCACAAAAGAGAGAGTTGAAGCTGGACTTGGGGACTGAGTGCATATTTAGGAGACTGAATTCTTTATAGCACCACCTGACAAAATCACCTCTCTCAGGTTATAAATAACTTTCTTGCTATGAGGAAGTGGTGGTCCTGCCTGATTCTCCTAGTTGCTGTTATTGCTGAAAATACGTTCTCATTCTGATCAGAGTTTCAGAATGACCCTAGATTAAATGGGATCTGGGAAAAAGTAACTAAATAACAGCCTATTAGTTCCTTTCTTGTTTGTTTTTGACTTTTTATCTCTTCCTTCCTTACTTCCTCCCTCCGTCCTTCTTTCCCTCTCTCCCTCCTTCTTTCTTTCCTTCTACTGAGAACTAAAGATTAAGATGAAAGTAGCTCTTCCAATCTATTTACTCATTTGACAACTTAAATTTATTTCAGGTTGGATTCCTTTGCCTTGTTTTATGGTCCATGCCAAAATTAAAAAAAAATAACTAAATCACAAGCCAGCTTTTAGTTAAATCATTATAGAAATAAGTATAAATCTGATTAATCTCCCCTACAAGTCTGATATTATAAGGGCCAAAAGAAATAACTAAAGCTGCCTTCTGACCTGAACTCTTTCTTTCAGGAAGAAATAGCAATATCATGGATTCCAGAATATCCAATACCATTTTATCAGGGTCTACATGACTTCAGTGTAGCCAGATAAAAAGAAAAACTATTCATCTCATTACTCAGTTGTTGAACCAACGTGTTACCAAGCATTGAGACATTTGAAAGTGCTACTGGAAATTTTTCTCACTTGAGATCTATATGTTGTAGGTCTTAGCATTGTAATTAAAACAAACTTCACTGCTCTGAAGGCAAAATAAATTGTGCAAAAGTTTAGTATTAATAAAACGGAAAAATGAAATTAATTAGGAAATTATTTTTCTACTAAGGAAAAGTCCTCCCTTAGATATAAGAATAAACCAACTTGAGACAGCCTTGTTTTTTAAAAACTCATAATGCTATGCTGACGGTTGAGTTCCTTCTACTATTTTCTAAGCTAATGTAAGAAAAAAAACTCAGTCAAGATCAGGAGGGAAGAAACATGAAGTTCTTTACATGTTTCCCTTTTTCTTAAAAATGTACATTGATGATAGGAATGGAAATTAGTGTAGCCAGTGTGGGAAACAGTATGAGGTTTCCTCTCAAAACTATGAGTAGAACCACCATATGACTCAGCATACAGCATGTCTGGGTATATATCCAAGAAGTTAATGTTAGTGTGGGGAAGAGACATTTATACTCCCATGTGCACGACGGCACTATTAACAATAGCCAAGGTACAGACTCAACCTAAGTTTCAATCAATGGATAAATAGATAAAGAAAATGTGAGATAGATATAGACACAATGAAATATTGTTTGGCCCTAATAAGAAGAAGGAAATCCTGTTATTGATTACAACATAGAGAACTTCTAACATGGAGCATATTAGGCTAAATGAAATTAGCCAGGCACTGACAGAAAAATACTGCCTGATCTCACATATCCGTGGAATCTAAAAACCTCACATCCATAGAAGCAGAAGGTAGAATGGGGGTTACCAGAGGCCTGGAAGAGTGAGGGTGCTGAAGAATGGGGAGATGCTGGTAAAAAGGTATAAAGTTTCAGTTAGAAGAGAGAATACATTATTGAGATCTACCTGGCAGCACCACGGCCCTAGTTAATAACAATGTGATGTATATTTCAAAATTGCTAAAAGGAATACTTTTTAAATGCCCTCACCAAAAACAAATGACAAGTCTATAAGACAGTGAATGTGTTAATTAGCTTGATGCAATCATTTCACAATGTACATATATATTATAATGGGACACTGTACTCCTTATAATCTACAATTATTATTTGTCCATTAAAAAAACTTAAAATGTTGTTTTTGCAAAGACTATTTTCTAATCCCCCAAAAGGAATATAAGGAAGAGATTAAGAAGGAGGAGGATGAGAAGGAAGAATCCACTTACCTGCTACTGCGACTTTTGCAGTCCGACTAATAATGGATCCAGAATCTCCTAAAGACGCCTCACATTGGTAAAGTCCTTCATCCGGCTTGTGGTGTCTGGAGTGAAATACGTTTTGTATCAACAGAGACCCATTCGCAAGTTGCTGCTTCCGTTCATCCATTCCCAAGGCTAGGTGGATGCCATCCTTCTTCCACTTGATCACTGGAACTCCTCTGTCAGACTCAGCGGAACAGTCTAGAAGGATGCTGCCTCCCCGCATCGTGATAGCATCAGAAGGTTCTGAGAGGAAGCGCAGTGCTGTGAACGCTTTAATTTGGAACCCTGGAACAAGAGAGAAAAGGGAAATATGGTCATAGATTCAAATAAATCTCAAGCTTAGTTTCTCTGCCTTTTCTTTACAAGACTTTTTCTTTTTTTTTTGAGACAGAGCCTCAAGCTGTCCCCCTGGGTAGAGTGCCATGGCATCACAGCTCATAGCAACCTCCAACTCCTGGGCTCAAGCGAGTCTCCTGCCTCTGCCTCCCAAGTAGCTGGGACCACAGGTGCCCGCC